>JAULBX010026274.1:0-233424 GCA_032358255.1 Heterotrichella gracilis
CCCGAGCGAAGCGTGGGCGGTGGGCGGCCTGGAAATGGTAGACGCTGTGTGCTGGCTTGTTTGGGGTGGTCAGCACGGACACGGAGGCGGACATGCCTTAGATTTTAGCGCCCTTCACAAGTTGGATGGCTTTCTGTAACCTCCTACTTTTGAATAGAATGATATTTTCACATATTGCGAAACGCAAGAGCCAGTATATATGAGTATTTACAGTTTGTGTGGCACAAATATATTATGAAATTTTAAAATCGCATGATGGAGTTTAGGGAAACAGGCAGTACTAGGTAATAATGTCAGCATAACAATGGGTGTGCGGTCAGCGCACAGTGAAGCACTCATGGACAGCACAGCTACATCAGTGGAGTGCTATGAATGGAGCTGAGGATCCGGCGCCAGGGGTTGGAGTGACTCAGGTAGGGAACCACAGGCAGGGCGGCTGCGGCTCCTCGGCTTGGGCAACCGAACCTCAAATAGAGCACGCGCATCCCCAGGCATATGGCCACACACCCCTTGCGGGGGAGATGGTTGATGCCAGCGCGGTAGCAAGCCAGCCTCGTGGCATACCTGTCCTGACACCCAGCCCGGAAGCGCTAGAGATCGAGGAGCTAATGGAAACAGCGAGGCTGGCATACTTTAGGTCAGAAACGGTCAATGCGAGTAGAAAAACTATGCAATATGTTAACATGCTGTCGTGCGCCATTAAATACAGCTGCGCAATTAGCTACATGCATGCATGCCATCCGCGTCACCCACGAGAAACCAGAGCTTCCTGCCTACCTTATGGCTTGATGGCAGCTCATGCTAGGGTTGGGCTTGAGAGTGCTCGGTAGATGTATTACAGCTCTGATTAACAGGTTGCGACCCGCAGCGGGCGCTTCCGGACAGCGGGTGGTGAATCAAGTATCAATATCTACAACTATCTCAATCAGCAGCTAGGTGTGCTCCCTAACAGGGTTTACACGGACTTAGGGATGCCTGATCAGCCGGCTCCTTCCCTGTCACAAACCTATGCGCTAAACAGCTCAATATCCAAAGTGGGAGGTATCAACTATGTATATCCAAGAAGAAGACGAAAGAAGAAAGTAAGAAAGGGAACGCACAGAGGCGTAGGTAGGGGGCCACTGGCTCGCATCAGGACACCACACCAGCCAGAGCGGCTGGTTAAAGATAGGCCTGAGGCTATGATTAGCCAATGCCAGCAGGCATTGCCACGGCGTGCAGGAGGGTTTGGCGTTTTGTGAACACAGCATAGGAGATTTGAATAGCAAGGAGTTGCAGCGCAGGAATAAGTTGGGTAATCACACGTGGGGCTAAACCTATAGCAGTTAGGGCTTCACACGTAGAAACCATGCTGGGACAATGCCGGTGGTGTCAATAACTTGTGCATGGCAGGTTACCTCCAACCATCGTTCCTGAGGTGGGTAGCTAGGCCAACAGGTCTGAGATGGGTGGCCTGACAGTGTCCTGTGTGCTGGTTGAGTGCTGCAAGAACTGTGCGATGAATTCCAATTTTTTTGGGGCACTTGACCTTTAGGAGATGAATGTGGTGGTCCTTTCGGCGGCGGGCTCGGGACAAGGCTGTGGTCCGAGTATGCAGATCATTCTTGGCAGCATTGGTGATCATGATAATATCAGGCTTGGTGGTGTGGTGCTGAGGGGGCATTAGCCAGATTGGTAGTTGTGTGTAACGGGGTGGGTGAGTTTCTGCGTCTGTAAACAGGAGGCAATTGCCAACGTTGGAACTCTCTATGGTAGTGGAGAAGGAGTGAGCAAGGTTGCCATGCCGGGCCGTGGTAAGGGCATGGACCTGAGGGTGTGTGCATGCGCCAAGGCAGTGGGCAATGCCATCGGGGAGGCGGCATAATGGGCAAGGGGGAGCCGGGCTGGCTGACTGGCCGCTGTGCCTTTGTTGCAATGCTGTTGTCCACAATGTGCCATATCGAGTGTTGTTTACAAACCTGCGTTGTTTGTGGGGGAGAGAAGAGCCTTTCATACGTGGTATACTGGACTGGCAGAGGCCTTTGCCCGGCAGCATGGTGTCAGCTAGCTTTTTGAGAAATCCAGGATAGTTTTTTACATTCTTTGTAGCTCGCTCCCACAGGTGTTGGTACGGTGTCTTAGCTGTCAGCTTGTTGACATGGGATTGCAAATCGTCAACTTCCCAAAGTTCTCCGTCAGCCATGTCGTATGACAGCCACGAGGAGCCTCAACCCGCGATGGGAAAAGGGGTAAACTCAGCATCCGTTCCGGCAGTGCCAGACGGCATGCAGACATGCGGGTTGGTACTGATGTCAGTGTGGGTGGCCTGTTTGGCGGTCATGTCAGCGATGTCGTTACCCCAGACGTTTGTATGAGCTCGAACTTTGCCACATATGATTCGGCTTTCGCGTAGTAGGATGTGTGCCATGATAGCGTGGAGCATGTGCTTGTGTTTATGGAAGCGGAGTCGTTCAGGGTTGTAGAGCACTGTGTTGATCAGTTGGAGTGAGGTCAAGCTGTCAGTGAGAATATGGAGCTGGGTGCGTGCAACTGTGTTGGACAAGGCACAAAATATAGCTGCTTTGATACGGTCCTGGTAGGGTGTATATTACGTGCACAGCGGAAGTGTCTGTCAGTGTGTATTGTTACAGGACAGATGGCATAGAGTCTGTCGGTGGAGAGCGCACCTTAGGTGCGCTCAGCAGTTCTGGTTAGGCTAACCAGAACTGCTCGGAAAGCCAGTCTGCGTCTCCTTATCAACAAGCCACTTGTGGGCTAATATTCTGTTCCACAGTGTCTGCTACATACTATGCTTGGTTCTCATATACTAGAACCCCTTGACAAATACTGTATATTTTAAGGCGGCATAAGCTACACCGTAGCATACCTTCACCCTAATTGAAATACGAGTTCCTACGAGTACTGTCAGCATCAAACAAGTAAATCAGTCATACGAAATACAAGTGTTGGCATCACAACAGGTAATAGGTCGAGAAAGCTTGTCAATCAAACCTGGTCATAGAACAGTATGTATGAAAACAAACTGGGCGCACGACCTCGTGCGTACTACATATAGTAGGCAAGCAACAAAAAGGGTGGGAGGGTGGGTAAAAAAATAACAGGCTACCAGTCAACACGCGGTTAAGAGCACAGTACATATCATAAAAGTCTACTTTATCTACGTATTGTCAAGAACGAAGTTGCATAACAGACCAATTGGGTTCAAATCAAACGAACACTACTGGACATGTTCCAAACAAAATAGACATCACAGGCTAGTTTGTTCACCAAAACACACCTGCCACAAGCTTGTCCAAAACATCTTCGTTCTTTTTTAAATAAAAAGGCTTCACTCGCCTTGAGCGTGCCAACCAGACACCTCTGAGTTGTAGCTGCCCGCCATACCCCAGCTGACGGCGGCACACTGCCCAACTCCCAAAACACTCGACTGAAGACCTTTCGGGTCCTCTTTGGTCCAACAGCGCGCGTGCCCATTGCAGAACCTTGAACAAAGCCCCGCACTTCGTCGCCGCTTGAAGGAACTCGGGCTATTGCAGTGCGTGTGCCGAGTGATAGTAGGTTCGAAGGCGGTCGAAAACGCATCAACGCGTCCACCCCTTTCTAACTCGCTGCTTGACGACGCGACCCTTAACGCGAAGGTTCCATGGGCAACGACGGACACCATACTACACTTATCTAAGCAAGACAGTTCGCAACTGTGGCTAGTGGCCAAACACGCATCTGTGTGTTGACGCATCAGCCGTCCTAGACAGGGATACGACACAACCTCCGAAACCAGTTGATACGGTCCTGGTAGGGTGTATATACCGTGCTCAGCGGAAGTGTCTGTTAGTGTGTATTGTTACAGGACAGATGGCACGGAGTCTGTCGGTGGAGAGCGCACCTAACCAGAACTGCTTGGAAAGCCAGTCTGCGTCTCCTTATCAACAAGCCACTTGTGGGCTAATATTCTGTTCCACAGTCAGGGGGACTAGAATAGGACTATTCTCGTCCTCTAGTTCTATTCTAGTCCTATTCTAGTCCCCCTGTTTTGTAGCGAGTGAGGAGCTGGTTGAGGTGGGTTGGGAACGGAGGTGCAGAGGTCGAGGGCTGTCTAGTAGCCATGTAGTCACTGTGTAGGTTGGTCAGCGTGTTAGTGGAAATTTGGAAGAGATGGTGGCCTGTGGGGGCGTACAAGTGGGAGAGGAAAGGGCTTGTGGTGGTATCGGTGCGGATGCAGTAAGTGCCTGTTGGTTCAATGTCCAGGTCAGGGTTGATTTCTGCTGTTTCAATTTGAAGAGAGTAATCAGGGTTGTTTAGGATTGGCTGGAAAGACTTGATGTAGGGGGTGGTAACTTTGGTGTCTTTGGGTGGGGACCTGCTGGGGTGTTTAGGGTGGATCTGGGGTGCCGCAGGGGGGACTCAAATGTCCACTGAGCAACTGGAAAGCGTGGAGTTGGTTATGGGTGGCCAGGGGGTATGTCCTTTTGAACTGAGACAATGGTAGGGACACGTGAGGGAATGACCAGCCTCCGAGGCTGGCTCTCTCTCACTCTGTCTCTTCCTCAACCAACGCCCTCATTCTTGAGATGAGGAGCGTAGTTATTTATTTATTTATTTATGTGAACTGAGAGGTGGTGAGCAAGGACATAGTGGAGAGATTACACACGTCCTGGGTTGTAGAGATGCCTAGCTTCCAAAAGTGCTTGAGGACGTTGTGGTAGTCGTCTGCGTGTAGGTGGGCCTCAAGGTGTTTGGTGTGGGTGTCTAAGGTTTCATAGATCGTGTCTGATGGCTGGAAGGGGGAGCATAAGGTGCTGATATCTGTTGTAAGGGAGGTGAAATGTGTGATGTAGGAGAGTTTTTTCATGTTTATTGATATGTTTTTGAACCGAGGGTGTGGTTCATGCTTTAGTGCAGGCGGAGCTAGTTGAGGTGGTAAACAAATGGCCCACTATTGGACCTGCGGGGCTTTCATACTAATATGCAGGGGTGGGTAACACAATATGTACAGTTTAGTTTGTTAGCCTGTATCACTTGATCCTTTACTGACCAGGGTTATGGTAGATGTGGATGGGGCAATTGGGCATGGCAACTTCGTACGTTGCCACCGAGAAAGACCTGTGCTACCCAGTTTTATAGCTTGCAAGTAGCTGAAAATATTGGTCAAAATGGCACAAAACGTGTTGCTGGCAAGTGCAGCTTGCAGGGTGCTCCTAACGGTGGCTAAGGTGAGTACTAGCAAGGGTGCCATTAAGGCTTATGCACCTACCACCAAGCTACAACAAATGGCCATATGTATGCAACATAGACGAAAGCAGTGAGCTTGCAGCACATATATAATACCCTTGCAGTGCTTCAAGGAGGATAAGGGGTTCCCGTCGGTAGGCTCAACCGAAAAAGGGGCAGGATTATCAGGCATGACGTACCCATGCAACCCCTCGGAAAAAACGCCCATGAACGGGTTCTGTCGCAGCTCCCAAGCATACCCCTTTGTCGTTCGTCTTATTATCACTCAAATTGGTGCAAGGCTGGCCAAAGCACCACCGTGTATGTAAGCCGTACACGGGGCGTCATGCGGCATCATGGTGCATCGAGGCATGCGGGGGTGCAACCGCAATAGTTGGAAGGCAACCAAAATAGAAGGCTTTTTCACCCGAAACTAAAGGGAGTTGTTTGTGAGGTCTCAATTAATCGTTTTTGCTTTATAAAGCCAACGTGGCAGCTTTCCACATGGCCGCGAACGGTTACAGGACGAAAAAGGGGTATTACAAGATTACAAGATTTATTTGACAGTCACATTCAGGGAGCCAACCCGGGCTCGCGAGACTGTTGGGGGTGCTTGAAAAAGTCACCCCGCTTACTAAATAAACTGTGAATTAATGGAGCCACATTGGCCCCACATTTACTACCAAAAAAGCTAAACAGGTTTCTTGAAATGCCATTATAGCAGCTCTGAAATGTTTCTCTAACATCTTGGTATAGTGGACATTCAAAAAGAAAATGGTGTTCATCTTCAACGTGACGTTGCCCGATCGTCTCACAATATTTGCACAACCTTGTAGATATTCATATTTATTAAAGATATTTAAAAATCTAGGCGCACTTACCGCCAATTCAGTGGAGTTGCACGACACAAAAGACCACACAATTAAAGACTACACTCATAGCTGGTTGCATCGCACGCTTAAATACCGCAGTTTTACGGTTCTTTTGTTTATCACGGTTCAGGGCTATTGTAGATGGGTCCGCTGCTGAAATGTCACTCCCACTAGTACCATTTTTGCCCATTCCAAACGTTGTGGAACCAGGAGCCTCGCAGTTCACACTATCGAGTGCCTCCGTCATAGCTTGCTTTGGTGAAAATGCGGCAGGAGTTGGGCAGTACCTTCTGGAAACGCTGAACCAGCGGTACGGTTTGGACTGCGCCATTCAGGACTTGATTGCACCAGAGGCCCAAACCGGTGCTGTGAGCCTGATTTGCGACCGTGCAACAAGCAGTCCTGTATCAGAACTTGACAACTGTGACGAGGGCTACGAGCTGACAGTCGGGATAGAGGGCATTGCCATCTGGGCACTGACACCCCACGGCGCCTTCAATGGAGTGCAGACACTGCTCCAGATGCTGCCTCCTGTTGTCCCAGAAGATGGCCGGATATCCGTGGGAGTCTTGAGGGTAATTTCCCGTCTACTGTTCCAATCAGAAATGCTGTGCTTCGCCATTCATGATCTTGACCCTGATTGGCATCATGATGGGCATCATGACAGAAGTGCAATGCATGCATGGCAAGATCTAAGAGGTCTACTTCAAAAGGCACAGTAGGGTTATTTGCGGCTCACTGGCACTCCATGATGTGGCTGTGCATATATTCCAGGTGCTAGACTCACCGAGGTTTGGCTGGCGCGGCGTGTTGCTAGACGTAGGGCGGCACTTTTACTCGGTGCAATACATCAAGCGGCTGCTGGATATCATGTGCTTCCACAAGATGAACCGGTTCCACTGGCACTTGACTGAGGACCAGGTGGGTGCGCTCACATTGGTGCTACTGCTAGTCACAGGTTTGACTGTGCAGTGGCTGCTTCAAATGGATGGTTGACTTTCAGCCAGGCAGACGCGCACAAGGCTGCCAGGGGTATTCTTATGTCTTGGCGCCCGTCTCACTTGCAGGGTTGGAGGGTTGAGGTCAAAGCATATCCCAAGCTCACACAGCAGGGTGCATGGAGAGGATGCGGCGAGTCGCAGTATGGCGGCTTCTACTCCCAGGAGCAGGCAAGTGGACACCTGTCAGTCCTGGCTAGTCACAAACAAACAAACAAAAAGGGCTTCACAGCCGCGATCGGATGGTTGCCTTGTGTGCCCCTGAAGGGCACAATTTTTGAACACTAGGTCCACAAATATTGCTGCCTAGTTGCTATTGTCAAAATTTCAGGTGCTAACTACAGTCTTTGTGGTGAAATATCAGGTCAAGGACATTTTGGCGTACGCTGAAGAGCGTTTCATCCAAGTGATCCCAGAAATCGAGCTCCCGGGCCACTGCTGCTCTGCACTGGCCTGCTACCCTCACCTGTCGTGTACGTTGTGCACCCTAAACCCTGAACCCTAAACCCTAAACAATTGGCTCCTTGGGTGGGCATGGGAACACCATCAGCAATAAGTGCAATTATGTGAAGGGAATGGTTGAATTGCAGTTGAATCATCGCCTCCAATTCTGCACTGAATCCACAGCTGGTGACCTTGCTGGGGTTGAGCTGTGCATACTGCATCACCACTGTCCTCAACCCTGCATAGGACAGTGGTGATGCAGCATCCTCAGCAGCATCCTCACTCTGTGCCTCTGACAAAGTGTAAATTTGATGCAGGCACAGGAAACATCGCCGAAGTTTCAACGCAGTGGGGTGTGCATGAGGATGTGTTCTGTGCGGTACGGAAAAACCCTAAATGATGAACTCTAAATCCCTCCACTGCAATTCTCGACCCTACATGGAGGTCGCCGGCCTGGGGGATGGGATCGCCGGAACTGGTGCATCCTGCAAAACTCCTGACCCTTTTAACACAACCCTAAGCCCTACCCGTCGGCTTGCCCTTATCACGCAAGGTGTTGCTGGTATTGCCCAATAGCATAAAAACTGCCAGAGTGTATCCATAACGGTGTGTGAACCACCCGCTGTACCGCATTGCTTGCTGCAACAATGACCACAGTTGTGGTACAAGGATTTATCTGTCTCCCATCTGGCGCTGCAGGGCAAGGAAGAAACCTTTGTGTTTTTGGAAACAGTGCTTGAGGAGATGATCGCATTGTTTCCAGGGGAGTACGTGCACATTGGGGGAGACGAGGTAATTTTCTTGTTGATGCCAGCTGGCTGATGTACAAGTATGAGGGCATGTGTATCCATGTATCACATCAGAACATTGGGTTCATTGCGTCCGTAATACATAATCTAGAAGAAAGGTAGGTAGGTATGTGGCTGACCCAGGTTGCTTGTACAGGTTCCGAAGAACCGGTGGAGCCTGTGCAAGCTCTGCCAGCAGCGCATGCAGGATGAGAGCCTGAGGGACGAATGCGAGCTCCAGAGCTGGTTCATACGGCGCATCAACGCCTTCCTGCGATCAAGGGGCAAGCAGCTGATTGGCTGGGATGAGATCTTGGAGGGGGGCCTGGCGGAGGGGGCCACTGTGATGTCGTGGAGGGTATGTTTAGGGTTTAGGGTTTGGGGTTTAGGGTACGCCCTGCAGTGCAGCATGCAGTTTGCTGTGTGTAGGGTTTCAGGGATGGGGCTGAGAGGGCCACTGTGACGTCGTGGAGGGTATGTGTAGGGTTTAGGATTTAGGGTACACCCTGCACTGCAGCATGCAGTTGGCTCTGTGTAGGGTTTCAGGGATGGGGCTGAGGGGGGCGCTATCATGTCGTGGAGGGTACATTAGGGTTTAGGAGGTTTAGGATTTAGGGTACACCCTACACTGCAGCATGCATAGATTTTGCGCTGTGTAGGGTTTCAGGGATGGGGCTGAGGGTTGAGGGATGCCCCGCATGGCATGTGCATTCCATGTGCGCAGCTACAAGCCTGATCATACTCAAATGTAGGGTTTAGGGTTTAGGGTTTAGGGATGCTGCCCAAAGCACATCCCATGGCACAAGGATGGGCAATGTACCAAAGCACCTCGGGCACATTCTCCAAGAATGTGGGTATGGTTATGCATTCCAGTTGGGTTTGCAGTCAATGATCCTGTGTGCCACCCATGCACAGGGAAGTGGGGTTTTAGGGTTTGAGGTTTGCATTCAATGATTTTGTGTGGCACTCACCACAGGGCATCGGGGGCGGGTTGAAGGCGGCCAAGGCAGGCCATGATGTCATCATGACCCCAACATCCCACTGCTACTTTGACTACAAGCAAGCTCCCAGGTGCGTGCTGAAACCCTTAGCCCCACATGGTTGGTAAATGCATCCCTGGAGGGGGTGCGGCGGTAGTTGTACTGCCACAATTGACAGTGGCAGAGGGCAGCAGGTCTGCCCTCAGCAGCAGAGCTGCAGCCCACACGTGCCACAGCTGCGCTGCAGCGCTACAGCTGGTCACGTAACTAACAAACATGAATGTGTAAACGGCTTGCTGCAAATGAGAATGATAATTATCTGTGTTTTGTTTTTACACTAAATTTGGGGAATGCAGGCCTGAAGAGCCTGGGACCTGGTACGCTGTGCTTCCCCTGCGGACGGTCTACGCCTTTGACCCCATCCCGTCGGGCAGTGAGGACCCTCCCTTGGGTGACACCGGAATTGGCAGCACGGCGGCACCCTGCAGCGCAGAACAGGAGGAGGAATCCGCAGTGCAGTGCGTGGATGATGTCATGGTGCACGCTGAGAGCCCAGAGCTGGCCAGGTAGGCAATTAGGGCCATTGGAGTGCCTTGCGTTTATGTGCTGCATGACTGGGAAACATGCCTCGCACCTATGCGACAGGTTCGCATGTAGTTACACTGCCGCAACTGTCAGCGGCAGTGTCTTAATATAGCTGGAATAGCTGAGACACCTGGCTCGTTGTTGATGACAGCTGGTATCTAAGGTGTCATGTACATGTCTCCTGTTTGACTTCAAGTTGTACTTCTGCTGTGTTCAAGGACCACAAGCAGTGTGGGTGCATAGCAGGCTGCCATTCCCAGATGCCTAGCTGTAATTTAACCTAATATTGTTTAAAGTTGGTGCTGACCCCACTCTCATCACCTCACAGGCAGGGAGAACAGCTGGATCATGACATGATCGAGGGGGAGGAGGTGGGTCCTTCAGCATTGGAAGATGACCAGAACCCCTCTCAGCGCCCCGGCCTCTCTCCGGAAGAGGCGCAGCACATACTGGGCGGCCAGGTGCGATGCTTGCTGGTGTAGCTGTACCTGTCACGTCTTTCAGGTCTGAACAGCGGTGCAGGGTCATGTATTACCGCAGCCCCATCTTTTCTAGGTTGAGTATTTGCAACCATTGTTTTTTTTAGAAGCACTTCTTTTCGCCACCCATGAGTATTTGCAACCAGTTTTTTTTAGAAGCACTTCTCTTCGCCATCCATGTGTGTCGCATCACCCTGCCCTGGTTCCGTGTGGGCACGAAGAGTTTTTAACATTGCTGATGATAATACTTCAGCCACCAACTTCACCGTGTAGGCCAACCTGTGGACTGCGTATTGTGAATAGGATCATTGCATCACTGCAGCCTCATCAAGCCAGGAGCTCCATTGCATCACTGCAGCCACGCTAAGCCACCACACCTTTGCCACACAGGCCAATATGTGGACTGAGTACATTGGGAATGAGGAGACAGCTGACTACATGATGCTGCCGCGGCTGTGTGCCATGTCGGAAGCCCTGTGGTCCCACAAAACTGCCAAAAACTGGGATGATTTCCAGGTACTATTTTCTGAAATAAAAGTAAAATTTGCTCTGTGTGTTGAAGCTGTGCGGAGCCTTGCCAAGATGCCATTGATTGTTCCGAATTGCTATACAATTTCATTGGCACACATTGGCTTGGAAGCCCTTAATGATTGCAAATCTTACTGTACCTGTCCAACGCCATTGGCGTGTGCTCAGTTTGTTTTGTGAATTTTGCAGGAGCGCTTGAAATTGGTGGTGACGTCCTTCGATCGCTGGGGCTGGGGTTACCGGGGTCTGGAATGAACTGATGAATATAACGAAATGGATGCCATCTGTGGGGACGCACCGCACAGAAAGCCATTTCTAACCAAGGTGCAATGAACCGCGTAGTCACGCCTTGCATTGTCGATATTCTCATTTTTCAGCAAGCACTGACTATTAGTCAGTGTCATGTGCATGTCCTGTGTATTGTTGTGATGTTTTGGCCAGTACATTCATCCCCACAGTTGTAACTGTATAGAGCTTGCATGCTCTAGAATCTCACTCTTTGGAACGCAACTCCGGTGTATATCCTTTATCCCTGTAGCTACCTAGGTACATTCAGCATGACGCCAATAAATGGACAATAGTTATGTGGTGCAATTGCCGCTTATCAGGTGGGGATTTTTTATATTCAGCAGGGCATGCTCGAAATCCCAGCGGTATTCTGGTCCCTGGCAAGGCAGGTACTTCATATAGCATGACATTATAGTTGCAGGCAATATGCTGCCAGGGTAATGGACGCTTAACATGCATTTTTTCTTTGGGTCCATTTAATGTGCATTTTTGTGTGAACGATGCGATGGTTTCCATAACGTAGCAATGCTTGATCAGGCCCATTGCTGCTTCATATGAGTTATTTTTACAAAGTACGTCAAATGGGATTGAATTCCGCCTTTGGGGACCACCAACAGTTACTTTTACAGCTCATCCTTGCACAACTTGTTTTCGATGAGACACTACCCCAAGTTCATCTAGTGCCTGGTTGGCGCACACACAAGCAGCATATTGTAGATGCAGCGCGTCGGGTCACAGGGGCATTGCCAAGCCTCTTAGTACAATGGCATTGGTAAACAGTTTGTGACCTGTTCCAGGCTCGTGTGGTAGGGTACAGAGGTTTGCACAGGCGCCAGCACCTGGCAGTGGCTAAGGACAGGATCCTTATTTTTCGGATTTGAATGCCTTCGAATGGGCCATGCCATTGGTTGGTGGATGCAACCCTCAGGGTTCAGGGGTTCGACCGCTTGTACCTGTAAGTGTAACAGGCAACCTATATCACCATCAGTGTCACCACCACCAAAAAGCTGGCTCGAAGGCACGAGGGTACACCTTGGCAGTGGCTCAACCCTAGTTTAGGGTATTTTCCAGCGTGGATGCTGGGTGAGTGCCACGAATTCGGACCACTGCGTTGACAGGTGCCATCCAGCTGCGATTCTTTTGGCCGAGCAGGAAACCTCGTTCGAAAGTGCAGCGCCAAAGCCGTCATTCTTGCAGGAAACTGTCGCTTTCACAAAGTGTCGACACTCACTTTACAGTTACGGAAGGGATAGCAGACGAGGAGCATCGGAGTATCGGTAAGCCTTACCGCATCGTGCATCCGCACTGCTAACAACTGGCGTCTATAGCTTCAACCGTGTTCCAGTTTCCGACCTTGTAACACGCAATAGTATTGAGGTGTCAGAATTTGTGAGCCCACTTACAGGTAGAGGCACTCGCCGTTTGTGGTTTACTGTGCGCAGGCCACTGCATTGCAAGCCATATGCCTCCACTTTATGGTGACCCATAGTCCAGGCAGTCACGTTGTCAATGTAGCAGTGCGCTGCCCGTAACCTAAGCCTTGCACACTACCTTTTTGTCTAGTTTTCACCTGCGCCGCTAAGTGTTACTGTTGCTGGCATCTCGCCAACTTGTAGCCTGCAATCAAAGTGCAGCCAGCCAGAACCTCAATGAGTCAGCCATTTGGTCGATTAAAACATTGCTAGGTCGACACCAAAAATACTGAACAGTTTATATATTAGACCTGGGAAGATAAAGCAATGAAATTTTCTGTCAAGTGCAACACCCGTTTGGTGCACCTGTCACAGGTGTGTGGACAGTTCCCACACTAATAGAAAATTCTCCCCATCCCCATCCCCCCCATCCCCTCAAACAGCCCCTCCTTTCCCTTTTTGGGTTTGCTAGAGGGAATACTCCCGGTGCAATACCTTCCAGGCGTCATTATAGCCCATGGGGACTCAACAAAAATGACTGCAAGCAAGCTGCCTTGTGAATTGCCTAGGCCCTGCGAGGTCATGCAGTGCTAGCAAGATTAACAAGCGGCTCCTTTCATGCAGGATTATCAACCCATCTATATGCAACACTGATTGAGAGCGCTTCTGGTATTGGTATCTCACTCAGCAACACAACAGCCGCTTGCTGAGGAGTTGTTGCAGCCTCTTCTACATTCAACAACTTTGGGGGACCAGGCGATACACACCATGGTGAAGGAAACAGAGCTCTATCAGCTACTGGGAGTGTCTCCGAGGGCATCCCCGGAGCAAATCCAGCAGGCATACTACAACAAGGCGCGACAGGTGCGTCCCGGGGATAGCCATGGCCTAGGATTGGACATTTCAATCATTGCAAGGATTGGGCTTGCTTTCCCCATTCTCGTCGCCATCTGGTTAGCACTGTACACACATTGGCAAGGGCATTCTCGCTGCAGCAGGATGCATGCCATTGCAGAGACGGCGTAGCTGTAGTCATGCATGGCATACATTTCATGTTGTGCATTGGCGTCGCATGCATGCAGGGTGAGCAACATGGCGCCGCCTCATGCAGTGCAGTGCATTGACTGAGGCTGCCAACCAGGGGGTTTGCGCGTTGTTTTGCGTTGCGTTGCATTGCAGTAGACTTCAAAATCAAAATCACCATTTGCCGTCAATGCATGTAGCAAATGGTATGGAGACGCAAGGGAATGGCCAGCCCTTCAAGGCTTTCCACTCTGTCTCTTTGTCATCAAGAGGGACAAAGAGATGATGGGCCTAGATGTGTATCTGCATGCAGCACCACTGCACCCACCGCCCCACCCCTCCCAGTTGGTAATGCCCAGCCCCCTAACGACCAGCACGTGCAGGTGCACCCCGACACCCACCCAGACGACCCACAGGCTGTGTGCGACTTTGAGGACCTCTCAAATGCCTACCAGATCCTGTCTGACCCCTCGCTCAAGGAGCTGTACGACCAGTTTGGGATTGCAGGTACGAAACCCTACTGGAAAACCCTAAAATAAGGACTGGAACCTACTGGTAAACCCTACACCCTAAAATCCTGCATTTGAAAGCAAAGGACACTTTCTTAGTCACACGCGTCCAGCCACAGAGCTGGCCTAGCACTCAATCTTGCTCATGTCGCGCCAAGCAATTTTGGTCTGGCATGTTTATACCATCTTGCGCGATCCGAGGGCCTGTTTGGACAGGTCAGCCCATGTGGCGGTTGTGACTAGTTCCCACTTAAATAATCTGTTTGGCATTCATATTACGTTTATTGGAAGGTTTATAATGTTGTTGTGCAGAACCATTGACGAGATTGTCTTCCGCTTACCCCCTTTGCCCCCAGCATCCTACCAGGCCTCAAGGACAGACCTCTGGCCAATGCCACCATGGTGTCTGATTTATACATATTACTTACCCCCCTTTGCCCCTGTAACCACCCAGGCTTGAAGGACAGGCCCCTGGCAAATGCCGCCATGGTGTTTGGATCCGCGTTCGGCAGCGAGTTGTTTGAGGAGTATGTGGGGCAGCTGAGCATGGCTGCGGCTGCGGGGCTGGTGATGCTGCAGCAAGGGGGGCTGCCTACCCAGCAGGAGGCCAAGCAGCACCTGGCGGTGGTGCAGAAGGTGGGTGCGACACGGGGGCTGGCTGCATACACGATAATATGAAGTGGGCTGGAGTTTAGGTTGGGGTTTTGGGTTCATAGGAGGCAGCTGCTGGGATGAGTCTGGCAGTAGTGCCATGCACCATGCATGTCTTTCCTGAGGGGCTGCCCAGTCAGCAGGAGGCCAATCAGCGCTTGGCGGTGGTGCAGAAGGTGGGTCCAACACACTGTGAACCGGTTGCAAGCATGTAGTGCACATGTGGCATTGTCACCTGTGGAAAGGACTGGCAAATGGCAACGCGGTGCTGCATATGGGGCCTAGTCAGCAGGAGGCCAAGCAGCACCTGGCGGTGGTGCAGAAGGTGGGTGCGACACGTGAGGGTCATGTATGCCTGGGGCCGCAAATGTAGTGTAGCTCTAAGCCTTAAGCCTGAATATCCTAAACCGTAGGCGGTGCATGCAAATACACAAATTGAATTACTGCCACGATTGTCATATGTACTAAGACACTCTGGGTGTTGTGGCTCCAGGAGCGTGAAGCGGCTCTTGCGGAGCGCCTCGCCTCCCGCCTCCAGCTGTATGTTGATGGCCACACCGAGGCATTCAAGGAGCAGGTGGATCAGGAGGCCAGGCGCCTGGTGGCTTCCTCCTTCGGGGAGCCCATGCTGCACACCATTGGGTAGGGGGCAAATGATGAAACAACTATTAGATGTTGGATAAAATGGAAACAAATAAATAAAGTTCTGTGTAGAGATTTGAAAATGCTGAGCAGGAGGCCAGGCGCCTGGCGGCTTCATCCTTTGGAGAGCCCATGCTGCACACCATCGGGTAGGGGGCAAATAAATGAAAAATGCATAAGAGTACTAAAGCCAATAATTAAATAGGATACTGTAATGACTGCTTAACGATATCCAACCACACCTTGTCCAAGCACCAGCTGTCCATCCATCAAGGTTTGGTATTCCTGAAATGACATTTCATCACACTACATTCAACACCAGCTCCAGATAATGTTTGATTGGGAGTTGCAATATGAAGTTGCAGCCCAGCTAAACATCATCTGGAGGTGTTGTTCAACGTAGTGTGATGGCATGTAACCATAGAGTCAATAGTCTCACGCCATGATGGATGGACAGATGACGGTTGGGCAAGTTGTGCTTGGAAACGGTACCAGCGTGGATATTAGGGAAGTCTACGCAGCCTCCACAAGCCTTTCGTGAATACGTGTGATGGTTTTGGAAGAGGATGGGTGGGTGGCAGTGTTGTGGGACCTGGTGGGAATGGTGGCTCAACTTCGTGGTGCCCCTTAAGTGTGCACCTGTGCTAAGCAATACTGCCAATACCTAAATGCAAGGAAAGAAAAGACGATGGTGTCATGCTGTGGCGGAGGATTAATTTATGTGCAATCACTAGCTGTCAATCACAGTGAAGGACCCAGAGATCTGTTTCTTGCATCATCAAATCAACCGCTGGACGCCTCCTATTTTATACCCTTGTTATGGTCTTTGATCAATGGGCACCAGGGGGTATGGCATCAAAGGATAGTGACACTGAGGCAAACAAGGGCGGTTGCGGCAGTGTGCCCTGATAAATAAGAATAAAATAAAAAAGAAATATATGTCCCGATGTCATTATGTGCATTAACATTGTTTTTAATGTGGCAGGTACGTGTACGAGCGCGGCGCCACCAAGGTGCTGGGCAGGGGGATGCTGGAGTGGTTCAAGCACAAGGGACATGACTTCAACCGCAAGGTGGGAAAGCGTATATCAATGTGTAGGGTTTAGGGGGGACCCTAGATGGTGGAGTGGTTCAAGCACAAGGCCACATGATTTGAACGTCAAGGTGTTAACGTGTAGGATCTAAGGTGTAGGGTTTAGAGGAAAACCCTAGATGGTGGAGTGGTGTAAGCACAAGGCACATGAGTTCAGTTGCAAGGTGGGAATGTGTAGGATCTCAGGTGTAGGGTTCAGAGGGAAACCCTAGATGGTGGATCGGTTCAAGCACAAGGCACATGGCTTCCAACCCTAAGGTGGGAAAGCAGGGGATTGACTGTGTAGGGTTTAGGGGAAAACCCTCAGCGAGGAACTTCAAGCTAGCATTCCGTACACCGTGCACAGTTGTACTTGTCTTGGAGCATGGTAGCATGCTAGTGCACTCCTTCCTGAAAAGAGCACTGCAATTAGGATTTGTCAACCTCGTGGTTGATTCTGCACCTGAGTAAGCTTGTTGGACATCAGGTTGAATAGGCTGCACTGCTGTTGTGGCAAGCAGCCTATTCCCACCAGATGGCAAACCAGCTTCCTTAGGCGCACGAGTAACCACCACTTGACAAATGCTGACTGCAGAGCTCGTAAGGGGCAGGAGCAAGGTTGCAACCAATCATCCTTGACATGTACATTTCATAGGGAACCTCCTTCTCTGTCTGTAACTGATTGGTTGGGATTTCCTCGCGGTGCAGATGGGAGCTGCCACCGGCAAGGCCTCGCTGTATGTGATGTACAAGGACCTCAGCAAGCCGCTGGAGACTGGGCAGATCGACCCGGCAAACATTAGAAATTACCTGCAGGTGGGTGCGGCATCTGTTCAGGGTTTAGGGTTTAGGGGCTTAGGGTATAGGGCAGATCGACCCAGCAAACATACGAAATTATCTGCAGATGGGTGCCGCATCTGTTTAGGGTTTAGGATTTAAGGTGAGAGTAGCATCCAAGCTGCATACTGGGCGTGGTGGGCCATGTGGATTTAGTGCACTTGTGGCAACCAGCTATGTGATGTGCTCAGCTCATTTTTACCAGCTGAGCCCAGCATATGTACCATAGCTTGATCATGTAATCTATGCGTGTTGGTTTATGTGTTCGATTTTTATGTGCACAAGCTTTGCAGGCAAGCATTCTTGACTGACCATTGCAGCCATGTGTGAATGACTCCATTGCCTGCTTGCAATGAGGAAAGCAAGTGTCCTGTGCAAGATCACATGACGCAACAGGGTGATGATAATTTTGATGCTGCTTGGGCGACCACACTGAAAAACTAGCAGTCAGTCCTAGATGCCTTGCGCCAACCACGCCTGGTCTGCCACTTATAATGTATAAAGATTAATTGCCGAGCAAACCAGCAGCGCAAGCCAATCACATCAAGTGGTGGCTTCCACACGGCATCTATGACTGACTGCTGCTTGGGCGGCCACACTGAAGCACTTGTACCGTTTAGTTATTATTTGAAAGGTACAAAGTGCTTCGGTGTTGCGGCCAGAGTAGCAGTCAGCCCTAGATGCCTTGTGCCAACCACACCTGTCCTGGCATGTATGCCCATGATTAGAGGTCAGCTGCATTGCCAACTGCATGCAGATAGATTGGGCAACGCACGGTATTGGTAGAAGACGTGACATATGTTGATTAACAGGACTGAATGGAGGAGATTTGAATTCAATTTTACACCCCCTCTACCCCTAAACGAGCGGGCCCTGAACAGCCTGTGGCGCATCATGTAACTCATGCTGGGTGTGATAGATTTAAATGTACTAAATAATTTATGGCAAAACCCACTTCTTCTGCACTGCTAGTTGACATAAACCCTCCTTCCTGCACTGTTAGTTGACAAAAAGCCTCTTCCCCTTCACTGCAGGAGAACATGAGCGTTGCTCTGGACAGCCTGTGGCGCATCAACGTGGACGAGATGGAGGGCACCCTGTCCAAGGTGGTGCAGCGCGTGCTGCAGGAGCCTGAGCTGGAGGACGGGGTGAAGCAGCGCAGGGCGGAGGCGCTGAAGATCATCGGGGACGCCTTCCAGGTACGCCACAAGGATGGCGGTAGGTTTGTTTCCACAGGTCAATTTGGGATTGGGGATTGGGCCAGAGGTCAATTGGGGAATGGGCCAAAGGCACGCTGTGGATGGGTGACGCAGGCGGTGATGGTGCCACCTATATCAGTGATATTCGCATGGGCCATTAGTGTAACAGTACCAGTCCCTTCACCCGCCAACCGCGCCTTTACAAGGTAAAGGTGATATTGAGCATTCCTCATCATATGAACCATTCCCTGTGATAAGGACCTGAGATGGCCCCCAAGTCCCTTGCCTTTACCTGATACGTGCACCCATTCCCAAATACTGACAGTACCCCACCCCTCACCCACAGGCGGCCCACAAGCCCGAGCCCATCCAGCCCCCGCAGCCCACCCGTGCTGAGCTGGCAGAGATTGAGAAGGAGAGGCGCATGGATGAGGCCAAGGCCGCTGCCCGGGAGGGGGTCAAGGCCCTGGGACCCGAGGTTGGGGATGCCATGGGCCAGTTTCAGCCTGTGGTGGATGCTGTGCGGGAGCAGGTGATCCCCCCCATGGCGGCGACCATGGAGGCGGTGATGGCAGGTGAGGGTGGTGGAGGGTGGGGGTACTTGGTGGGGTTTGCTGGATCTTCTGGGTGATGGTGGCATATGGTGACATGTAAGGGCTGTGGGTATCAGTGTTTATTGTAGAAATCTATGCTCAAGCCTGATATTGTGCTTAACCTTTTGCTCACATTTGTTAAGCCTGCCTTTACTAAGAGCTCTGTACTTTATTAACATCACTGCAAACTGCCACCTCATGGGCAGGCCTGTCCATGTCCAGACTGTACACTCCTAAATTACTCTCCGACACACACTGGTTATGATACAAGTGTTGATCTGTTTCACCCCCCTCTTTTCGCAGGCAAGCCGCCACCCGCAGAGGTGCGCGAGCAGGTCCTCCAGCAGATCACCCCAGCGGTGCAAGCAGCCGCCCAGCAGCTGGGGCCCACCGCGAACACCCTCGCCCAGGCTGTGCTCACCCCAGGGGGGGCACAGGAGGCGGCGGTGGCTGTGCGGGGTGCGGCCATGGCGGGCGCTGAGCAGATGGGGGTGACTGACGTTGCTGGCGCGGCGGTGGAGGTTGGGAGGCAGCTGAAGGACGGCGGCCCTGCTCAGGAGGTGGCTGCGCATGCGGCTGAAAGGGTGAGCAAAACAATTGTAATGATTTAGTTTTGTGTAGCAAATATGGTACTGTGCACAGTGGCTGAACATGGGGTTAAATTGATGAGCATTTCGCGGTATTTTCTGTCGTGTCATGGGCAAATTTCTGTGTGCTGGTGGTTGCAGCGGGGCGTTCATTTGTAGGACTTGTGCCATGTAGGAAGGGTTGCAATCCATGCTTTGCCGCATTGACATGGATAGGATAATGCTTATCACCAAGTAGATGCACATGGCATTGACTACTGATCATCTGTTAAGGGTTTAGGGTTTTGTGTTTGCCGCATTGACATGGATAGGATATGCTTATCACCAAGTAGTTCCTGGGCCGTTGTCGCAGCTGCACATGGCAGTGACTACTAGTCATATGTTAAGGGTTTAGGGTTTTGTGTTTGGCGGAGCGTTTCACTGCCAGCAGGAGGGCTTTCTGTGTTGCTTGTTAGGCATCACAGTATCCATTTTAATGTTATATACTAACAGTTGACCTTTGCTGGGTGTCGCAGGCTGGCATCATCTCCCAGGACGTGACCACCTCAGTCTCGGAGAAGGTGCCCGAGCTGCAGGACAAGGCGCAGCAAGCCGCAGGCCTGGCGCAGCAAACCGCACAGCACGTGCAATCCACCATGGTTCCCGACATCCAGGAGAAGACCCAGGCCATGGCGTCTGCGGCCGGCGAGTCCGCCACTAGGGTGCAGTCTAGGGTTCAGCCCGAGGTGGAGAGGGCTGCTGGCGAGCTGTCTAAGTTGGGCCAGGATGCGGCGCACGGCACTGCCCAGAAGCTGGCGCCCAAGGCGCGGGAGGCGGTGGATGTGGGGGCCACCACTGCCGGGAAGCTGCAGCAGCACCTAGAGAGCATGGAGCAGCAAGCAGGGGACGCATTGGCGGAGTCCACGCAGGGTGGCGCGGGGGCCAAGGGGGGTGTTTCAGCTGCTGGGGAGGGCAAGCAGGGGTCCACGGGTCAGGTGAAGGAGGGGGTTGATCAAGCAAGCGCTGCTGCTGGTCAGTTGACGGATGAGGCGGTGGATAAGGCCAGCGCTGTGGCGGGTGAGGCGAAGGAGGGGGTGGATCAGGCGGTGGGACAGGCCAGCGATGCAGCAGGCCAGGTGGCGGGTCAGGTGAAGAACCAGGCTGACCAGGCAGTGGACCAGGCCAAGGAGAGCATGGCGCAGGCGGAGGAGGTGGTGCGGGAGCAGGTGGATAAGGCGGGGCCCATCGTTGCAGAGGGGAGGGATGGCCTCCAGAAGGTGTCCAGGGAGACTGAGGAGGTGGTCAAAAGCCAGGTGGTCCCTGACCTCCACAGCAAGGCGCAGCAGGCAGCGGGGGTGGTGGAGCAGACCGGCGCGACCACCAGGGATACCGTCCTTCCCGAGGTGGATTTCCTGGCGCAGACTGCTTCAGATCTTGGGCAGGATACCCTCCAGAAGCTCGACACAGAGGTGGTGCCTGTGGTTCAGGAGAACGCGGGCAAGGCAGCTGGCTTGGCAGGCGAGGCGGGGGCTGTGGTGGCGCGGGATGTGCCGGAGCTGACCCAGAAGGCTGCGCACATGGCGGGGGAGACCGCTGCAGAGGCGCAGGATAAGCTGGCTCCCCAGATTGAGCAGGCGCAGCGGGGCATTGCCAAGGGGCAGCAGAAACTCCAGGAGATGGGCACCCCTGCGCAGATGGCTGCTGCGATGGTGAGTTGAAACACACCTGCATACTTGATATTTGAAAGTGATGGGGATGGCAGAAGAACGCACCCTGGTGGCTGGGTTAGGCTATTGCGCATTGTACCTCCTGGCAGTGGTTGGTATTCCTAATGTTGTCAGCTTCTACAGCCGATAAAATCCACAAATGCAATGTTGTTGACTATGCTTTCAACAAGTGTTCCAACAAACCATTCCTGTTGAATGCATGCAACCAAGTTGTGTATGGCAGCTGTACATATTTCATTCCCGTTACCTGACCAACTTCCACTTCCTACTCCCCTTGCAGGCCAGCAAGATGCCCACCCAGGAGGAGTGGATCTCAGCCGCACAGGCAGGCGGAGCAACCCTGGTGGACCAGGTCAGTTTTATAATCAAGTTGTCTTAATTAGAAGGTACTTGAGCAATTCAAGCAGATGAGCAGCGTGGACTGTGTATTTATCTTACAATGTGTCGATAAATAGATGAAATGACATGACATGCGCGGTTCATTTGTTGGGCCCTTGCCAAGGGCTTTGGTAATCACATGAGTGTCACATATTTTATTGCTTGCCCAGGTGGACAGTTAGGGAGTAAAATATTGTTACATAAGTGGGCCTATAAAATATGTGACACTCATGTGATTACTATTTTTATATTTTATTGCTTGCCCAGGTGGACAGCTAGTAAGCGACAGACTGCAAGATTGCATTGCTTGCTTATCAACGAGAATGCAGTATTCAATGTGGTTTGGTGGGCCAAGTGGACAGATTTTGGGCGACAGGCTGCGTAATTTTTTATTCGCTAATTTATAATATATAAATCAATGTATGTTGGTGGCCCAGGTGAACAGCTCGGTTGAGGACAGCACTGGCGGGAAGCTGAGCGAGCAGGTGGGCCAGGCGGTGCAGCAGCTGGCGGTGCCTGTGGACCAGTTTGCTGAGACCATGGGGCCGGGGGTGCGCCAGGCGGTAGGGGCGGTGGCTCCTGGTGCAAGGGAGGCGAGGGAGAAGGCTGACCATGAGCGCGCAAGGTGGGTGGACAGGGTGGATGGGTGGATCTTGCACAAGGTGGCGGTGTAGACTACTAATACTTTGTTTTCGTACTTTTGAATAACAATGAGTTTACAGTGGAGTAGTACATGCACTGGCTGATCACCATGACTGAGTCGCTGCTGTTTTGAACCGCAGTGACTGTGATCAACCAGTGCATACTACACCCCTGTAAGCTCATTGTTATTCACCACTAAAGGACAAAATGTGCGGTCATGTAGTTATTCTTAATTTGTGTGGACCTGGCACTGCTTCTTCCATTTTACTCTTCAGTAATGATCATCCAAGGTACTGCTTGGTCATGTGGCCATAGGCTCACCCACATCCCTTTGCCTGCTCTGTCATCCCACTTACCCATCCCCCTTCCCCCCCTCTGTTATCCGACTTACCCACCCCCCTTTGCCCCCTTTTGTCATCCCACTTACCCACCCCCCTTTGCCACCTCTGTCATCCCACTTACCCACCCCCCTTTGCCACCTCTGTCATCCCACTTACCCACCCCCCTTTGCCCCCTCCACCACCCCACAGGAACCTGTTTGCCGAGGCCGAGGAGGGAGTGGCGGAGCGCAAGGCAGCGATCGCCCAGCAGGAGCCCCCCAAGCCCATCATGGAGAAGCTGGGTGTCACCCCCATCGTCGAGGCGGTGCGCAACATGACGGGGACCGCCCCGCCCACGGTCGACATCCCGCGCTCAGCGTCAGACCCCACCGGCGCCGCTGTGAAGAAGCAGCAGGAGAAGGAAAGGGAGGTGGAGCGCATCTCGGAGCAGTTTTCCGCCCCCGGAAAGGTGCAGAGCAAGGTTGCGGAGCGGCTTGAGGCCACAAGGGAGGCGATGAAGACTGGGGATGCAACCAAGCTGCCGCAGCCCGTGGTGGGCCAGAGTTCGCTGGACAAGCCTCTGCCTGACGCAGGTAAGCACCCGAAGTTAGGGTTTTAGGGTTTAAAGGTAGGGTTTAGGTAGCTGGATAAGCCTTTGTCTGAAGCAGGTAAGCACACACATTAGTGACTGTCTTGTGACACTTCTACCATCTTTGCACTAGTTGTTTAAACCTGTCTTGATCCAAATTTGGCTATCATCATACCACGGCAGCAGCCCCCACTTATGTAGGTTAAGTATGTAGGGTTTACATTTGTTGCTTGTGCACACTCATGGCCAGCACCACCCTGCTGTGAACCATCATCATACTTTGGTAGTAGTCTGCGGCGCCACCCTGCACCCAACTCCTTGCTGCAGCCCCCGCCTTTTAAGGGTTTAGGGTTTACAAGCGTTGCTTGTGCGCACTCCATGGCCAGCACCATGGTCAGTGCCCTGCAGTGCTGCACCATACACACAGCTAGTAGCTTGCAGCATCACACTGCATCCACTTCCTTGCAGGCGCAAACCACCTGCTCCGCGAGGACAAAATGCCAGACCTGAAATCCCAGCTGCAATCCCCGGGAGCCGATGCTTCCCTCCCCACCAAGAGCAGCTTCCCCTCGGGCCAATCAGCTTTCTCAGAGGAATCTTGGGACCGCTCCGCAGGGCCGGGAGTCCCCCCCACTCCGTGGCCCAGTCTGGCTGAGCCCATGCACGGGTATGCATCACCCCCTGGTGAGCTACAGGTGCCCGCTCGCCCCATGGGCTCCCTGTCCAAGGGCTTTGCCGCATCTGGGATGGCGGGTGTGGAAGAGGAGGAGGAGGAGGGGGAGGTGCCGCCGCCACCGCAGCCGGAGGTGCCTCGCCTGGCGGATGAGTCGTCAGATGTGGACATGGCAGACTACCCCCCCCCACCTGAGAGCAAGATCCCTCGGCCCGCTGACGATGTCCATGACGAGGCTGAGAGTGGTGCGTGGCTTATGTGGATGGGGTTGCTTCCTGTTGGTTGCAGTGCTGCCCTGTTTAGGGTTTTAAGGTCAAGGGTTTAGTTCACTAATTGCCCTGTAGTAGGGCAGAGGTTGTCTCTCCAGTTTTCCTGCAGTCGGCAGAGCTGGTGTCCCCATGTGTGAGCTGTCTTATTGGATAGTTGAAAAGGATGGCGGTAGTGACTAAGCTGTGTGTGTATGTGACGCATGTGCTTGTGTACAGGTTGCAGGCGCAGTTTACACCCATAGCTAGAATAGTGTTGGCAAGCTGTACCAATATGTTGTGTGCAGTGTACTGTGCCTGCTAGATGTATGATGTGCAGCTGTTTGTACATCATCAGGTCAACCTGTGTGTGTAGGGTTCAAATTCTCCTCATTGCCATCAAACTTGAGGTGCTGTCTGGTGATTACCTCACGATTATTGGCAACGATGAGGGTTTGCACGCACCACCCACGCATTGACCTGAGGATGAAAACGACATATCGCATGTCTTACAGGTGCATATGTATTGACGTCATTGTTTGACAATGCTGTGCAGGTGGCGACAGCCCTGCATCACCTGCTCGTGGGTCAGACCCTTCAAGGGAGAGTGAGCTCACCGAGGAGGAGAAGGGGAAGCTGGCTGGCAGGCTGGTGAAGCCAACCTCCAAGGAGATCATGGGCACTGCCAAGTTCAATGAGAAGCATGCCACAGAGACAGCGTAAATGGGGCTTTGAGCTTTAAGCCGCCACATCTGGCAGCCCTGTGACCATGATGTGCACTCCCTTTTAGGGTTTGTGACAGCATGAATGGGGCTTTATGGTCTCAAGTTGGCACATCTGGCAGCCCTGTGATCACTCCCTTTTGAGGGGCCTGTGGCAGCAAAGGTGATGAAGAGGAGCTGGGGACAGTGACGGTACCCAGCAGAGGAAGTGTGAAGCTGGGGAGTACAGCAGACCCTTCAGTGAATATGCAAGTACAATTATGCAGCCTGTATGTGCAATACAGCATAGTTGGAATGTCAAGAGGATGGAAAGTGGATGTTGATCATCATGGCCAGTGTTGACTAGAGGCGCCATGCCTGTTGAAAATTACCAGAATGTTGGACTGCCACAGTGCCATGTCGGAGCAGGACTTGCTAGGCAGTGGAGAGCATGACCTTTTGTTGGTGGGCCAAAAAAGTGTTATATCCGTTTTATGAACAAATCTCTGCCACTTAGAATGTGTGCAGCTTAGCTGTAGTTTTGTGGCACCCCATCATGGGGGCATGATGTCCTTAGTCTGTTTGATTTGCACGTGTGATAAGAATATGGTTTTACAGCGCGTTTAAAACTTCAAAATCAAATTTTGTAGCAAGTAGCACCTTGTTTGATAAGTCATGTTAAAATATATATCCATAAATTTGATGCCATGCGCATGCGCCTTGCGCAAAATTATGTTGCAGAATGTGATCCCATTGAAAACATAGACTTTGTTCAGAACAAACGAGACTGATCAGCTTGTTACTGATTGCCATTGCACATGTGCAGCACTGGCATTGCTAACCGCGGCGGATCGTGGTCCCTAGCCAGACTGGCGATGGCACTGAGTGAGACATTTGTAGACCAAGCCACCTGGCACTCTGCGAAATTCCAAGAGAAAATAAATGCCCCCACTCAGTCTGGCGACGGCACACCATACAAAGCAATGCATGTTGACGATGGATTATCCAACTGAAAAGTGCCCCATGCTTTGTCAAACAACAACTGCCATATAACAGGACATATCCTTCACGTCATTTGATGCAGCCTACTCAGTATGTATGCCTTTGGACATTGATACTAAACCATGTTGCATGAAACCCGGGGCCTGCAGCGCACGGCCTCCTCATGTGACAATCCCAATGGATTGACCACAATATGCAGCAGGATGGTACTTTGCGCACCCAGTCCATGATCGCAACTGTTTGGAAGCAGCATCACATCAGCACAGACAGCATTTCGCATGTCCTGTTTGCAACGGTCTCCTGGCGCGTGAAAAATTGCTCCGCATTCTGCAGGGTCTGCTGGCATGCAACCCACTGCTCCTGAGTGAGGTGGGTGCCCTTCTTGTATTTGAGCCCAATTTCCAGCTGTCCGTCCCCATCAAGTGTGCCTGCAGTATTGCAGCAACAACATCATGTCGATCACGCCAAAAAGTTTACAAAAGTCATGCTCCAGATTATTTGCTTCAGCATTCATGAACTTGACGGAAGTGCACCAGAATCGCTTTCGTAATGACGCCATGGGCAACGACAGCATGAAGGGGTACCTCAATTGTGCACACAGCAGGCGGCCCATGATGGAAACGCTCATGCGCGCACAAAATTTTGGCCATGGAAATTGACATGAAACCGCCAATGGAGGTTGCACCGCGTACCTGTGATGCACACGCCATCCGACACTCGCAGCGTGAGCGACTGGTAGTCCCCGATGTCGTTTTCCGCCCAGCCAAACACGCTCAGCTCCCGCAGCGTGGTGATGTCTATGGGGAAGTACTTGAGGCAGTTGTAGGACACGTCCAGGGTGCGCAGCTTGCAGAGCTTGGTCAGGTCGCCACTGGTGAGGTCCAGGTTGTTGTGGGACAGATCCAGCAGGGTGAGGTTGGTGAGCGTGTATATGGACATGGGGAGCTCCTTCTCCCGCAACACCCTGCAACCAAAGCAGGGTGCCACTGGTTTTATGTGGCGACCAGGTTTGTGCCGATCAGATGTACTTGTGCACATTTTGGGCCAGGAAGTGTCATATGAGAGCCGGTGAAACAGGAAAAAGGACGGAACAATGATGCATTAAATAAGGAAGTTTGTGAGCGTGCACATGGACATGGGGAGCTCCTTCTCCCGCAACACCCTGGCAATGATGCAAAAAAACCTATTTGATTAGTTGACATGCATGCCACCCATACAGCAAGCTTTGCAGTCAGCTTTGTACGAGCCCAGCGCCAGGCATGTCTGTCCTGAATTGTAGGTGCCGATCACAAAGAACACAGAGACTGGCATTGGCACAGCAGTGGCGGTAGCAGCAGTGGCCTACCTACTGAGGCAGAGCGTTTCCAACCCGCTCAGCTTGCTCAGATTCTCCATATTGACCAGCACGCTCTCATCCTCTTCCACATCCTCCTGCAGGCATGGGAGAACGAGCACTGTGAGCCATGATGCAAGAAGCTTACATGCATGGCATTTGCAGGGTCAGTGTGTCAAGACCTTACCCACTGAATGGGGAATGTGCGCCATGCTGCTTGGTGTACATGCATGTCAGATGTGAGGATACTATGATAAACACCCTGTGCGCCTACCAACTGAATGAGCACCAGCATCAAGCAGATGCACCGAAGCAAACAGCATGATACCAAACTCAACACCAGCTATGGGCTTCCACCGTCACTTAAATGATGCCCTGCCAAGGATCACAAGCTGTACGGCATGGTTCATGCAAGTCTGGCTGCTGCAATATCCATTCTAATATACCCAAGGTGGGCCCTACTCCGAGTGCCCTTAGGCCCTCACTCGCTTACCCACTGAATGAGCACCAACGACCTCAACTCCTGCAGGCTGGACATGCCATCGGGTATGACCAGGTTGTCCACCTTGGCACAGAAGTTGAGGGCCAGGCTGTGGAGATTGGACAGCTGCGAGATGTTGTAGGGGAACGCCTCATCCACGTCATTCACAAGACTGAGCTCCAGCTTTTTCAGCCCTGCCAGCGCTGTCAGCTTGTCAATGGTGGTCTCAAAATCCTGCAGGGGTCACACCTTGGGGTGTAAGCGCTGTGCTCAAGGCCAATCGTAAATGATGACAATATTGGCTTGCAGCTCTGGGTTGTGCTCAGGGGTGAGCGTTGTGCTAACTGACAGCTGGAGTAAAAGATGAAAAAGATGTGTAATCTTGTTTAAATAAGCACACACCCTGAGGCTGTGCTCCCAATAATCGCTACTACAGCAAATGCTACTCCAAGCCAGCGTTGCACACCCATTTGTGCCCCACAAGGACACCTGCCACCATGTGGTCTTGCGAGGACCCTGTTTAGTGCCCTTCCAGGTGTGTCATAAGTGCTGTCCTCAGGGTTCACTCATTAATAACTAGGCCCCAGCATTGGCGTGCAGTTCTGTACCTGAGACAGCTTGATCTTGAGGTGCATCAGTGACTTGAGAAAAGGGAAGTGGCGCGGGAACATCCAGTGCCGCACGTCCAGCGCATCAGGGATGCCGTAGCAGGCCAACCCCAGTACCTGCAAGTTTTCAAGCTTGCTGAGGTGCTGGAAGTACTGGTAGTGGTTTGAGTCGCATACATCCACTGCTAGCTCGAGCTGCTTCAGCTGTGTGCAGCCACTCAGCAGGACGAGGGTGGAGGCTTGCAGCCGCATCCGCTCAGTGTCTGTGTCAGTATCCACAAACTCCTCCAGCATCCCGTGCTTGAAGAGCATGGAGGCTGACCCCTGCACACACCACCAAGGCTGGCTGAGCGGCTGCAGGTTTGAGTGGCAGCTGGATGTGGGTGCGACAGGACTACCAGCTATATTATATGCAGGTAATAACCTCAATAATTGGCGTGGTTACATTGACACCGCTGGAGGAGGCATGACATGAGCAGTGCCAGGACAGGGCTGCTTCGCGCAAGGCATTTACAACGGACTGGCTGTGCTACCGGAACGCATGTAGCTTACTGACTATATCTGGCTGTATTCTGGAATGCTTGTAACTAGCCAACAATCTGCACACATGGGGTTCACACACGGTGCACCTACCCAAAAGTTGGAGCTGAAAAGGTTGCGGTGGACCACAAATCTCTGGATGGCTGCTGCCTTCTCACTGAGCCACACAGTGAACAGGAGCTCGTTGTAGGAGTTCCAGTGCCCGCGCCCAGGGAAGTAAAAGTCAACCACAAACTCCTCCCAGGCCTTGGAGGGACCCTTGAGGACGTCGTTCCACCGCTTGCACACCAAGGGCAGGTTGGTGATTTTCTGCTCGGTGGGTAGGAGAGCAAACACCCTGACGAGGAGGTCATCAGGGAGGGAGTGCACCCCAGCCTGGTGGCTCCCCCCCCCTGACCGCTGCTCCAGTCGCTTGGACATCGTCTGGCCAAACAGACCAAAAGGGTGACTTACCAAGCACTTTGGGTGTGTATTAAGGTACAATTTGGTGTGCAATCCAGACGCCTGCTCTTCCAATTGGGCAAGCAAAGCTTTACAGCAAAGAGCCAGGGCCTGAACCAACTGCCCAAGAGCATTGACCAAACTACTGGGCACAATCCTAGTCCCGCTAACGTTTATGCGGCAAATGGGAGGACCCAGCTGCCTAAGGTTTATGTTACGTCCAATGGCAGTTGCAGAGGAAGCAAGGGCTGCCTGAGAGGGGTGTTGACAGGATGCATGGCGGGAAATTGACACGAGGTGCTCTGAAAGGGACTCGCGGCGACGTCATCGCAGAACAGCTTGTAACCTCCACGCTAGTAGCACCCTCACCTTGCAAACACTTTTCTGCTCTTCCGAGGAGAATCAAGCAGTCCTGCCAGGCTTTCGACAGTATCCTGTTACAGATGGGCGTGTGTCGAAACCGAATGTTCAACCCTTGCGACATGCAGTGGCAGTGGAGCGATACAGCACACTCGAATACGCAACACAATAACGGTGGGTTTCCAGTAGTTGAAGTAAGCTTGGCAGGAGCTTGATAAATAAGCTTGGACAAGACCCGTTTTGCGGCAAAACTTTTGCCCAACCAACCCGAGCCTCAACTGCCTGCACAGCAAAAACGACCTCTATTTTCCTGGAATTATTTGTAGCCAACAGCTTGTGGGCACAAGGTCCCTTGAGGTCATTTGCCAACGTTTGAAATGCAGGCAACGGTTCTTGTCTGGGTACCGGACCCTCTACTGCGCAACTTGCGTACGCCAGTCAGTGTTTTTTGGTGGCATCATATATCTGATCAGAACCTGGTGGGGAGGGTATCTGTTACTGTGAGACTGCAAGAGCGACACCGCTTTGTACATCTTCTTATTGATACTGGGAACAATAACCGTACTACGATTGAGCTGTCAGTTGAGACGGCATGTTGAAATGCATGCATGCATATAGCTTCAACTCACAGTGAGCTTATCACCAACCTGAGTCAGATATTGCCTTAAACAACCGTTGCCATGATATCTGGTTCTTGGAGGCGCAGGTGTGTGGCTTCACAACGCGTAAATAAGGTGTGCACTACTTAATTGCTGGCGCTTTGAGCCACAAAGCAAAGTGGGTATACCGATCTGGTTTGCCCGACCTTCACAACAGCTTCACTGCGTACGCTGCTTGCAAACTTTATAGATGTCGTGCAGGCATTCGGCCCCTCGTTGGGGCTACCCGCTTGGCTCCTTCAACTAGCTCCATACAGTACAGCAGGCCCACTCCTTGCCCATGAGGTGATTTCAGCTGACCCTCCAGCGCCAGGCGTGGCCAACCCACCAGTCACTGCGCTGGTCATCCACGGGCTGCTGGGAGCAGGTAAGAAATGTCCTGACGCCAGTACTGGCGGCCCATGGGTCGTTGGTGTTGCAAGCCCTAAAACCCTAAAACCCTAAGCTCTGAAGATCTAACGGCTCAGCGCTGAAGTAGCACAGGAGAATGGACATAGAGCGGATGTAGTGTGTGGTTTGCAAGTATTGTTCATATGCTTGACGATGTAGCAAAATGTATATGTAACACCGCGTTTGCAAGGTAGATAGGGAGGCGCACCCCATGCTAGGGCGACTGCTGGGTTAGCTGCAACCAGCCACCGTTGGCTGTTCACTTTCACTCCCTAGCGCTTAGTATGGGAACAGCCAGTTCCAATAAAAATTGGTTGCACATGACGGACTGGATTGCATTTTCGCATATTAATGGGAGGTTGCGTTGTCACCCCACAGGCAAGAACTGGCGGAGCTTCAGCACCAAGTTGGCGGAGCAAGCTGCAGCGCAGAGCAACAGGCAGGTCACCTGAGCACTGGTAGCGCTGTGGACGTGTTGCATAAGCTGTGGGCTTCAGAGGGCATATGGCTTAATAATAGCAGTGCAATTGTGGCAGAGCAGGACCACGCAACCTGTGCGCACTTGCGCAATTCACAAGCAAATTAACAGTCCTGCATACCACCATCACCACCACACCCTTTCACGGCCTGTGCCCTTCCGCATGTTTGGCATTGACCTTAGCTGGCTTCTCTTGTTGCCAGAACCCTTTTTTCTCTCCAGTATAGATTTATTACGGAAAAATATAAGAATAACCAAAATAGTGTGTTATCACCCAGCCTGTTCCTCGTCGTCACAGGCCCTGGCGCATGGTGCTGGTCGACCAGCGCAACCACGGCGCGTCCTCAACACTTACAGGAATGCACCCGCCGCACAACCTGGAGTCCTCCGCAGCGGACGCCATCCGGCTGATGGACAGCCAATTCGGCGGTGTGCCTGAGGTGAAGCTGCTAGCACCACTGTATTTATATATTGGCGCAGTTGCGCGCATGCAGTAACGCCTTGTACCCGGATACAACACGTGCAGTGGTAGTAATGTGTTACGGGTCATAACTTCTGACTAGAAGTACCAAGAGTTTGAGGATTTTGAAGAAATGGATGGTTTGATAGTTCAAAACATCCATTTGTTTTTCTTTCACAGGTGGTTATCGGTCACTCATTGGGTGGCAAGGTGGCACTGGAGCTTCTGAAACAGCTAAGTGAACGTGACGGGGTGGTGCCAAAACAGGTGGGTCCATGCCCTGTGTGAGCAGTGTTTAGCGCAATGCTTGATGTGCTGCTGCCATTGGCATACATAGCTGGCAATGGCTCTCCCATGAAAACAGCAGCGTTTATGCACAGCAACAGCAGTGCACAAATTTGGCTGCCGTGCATGACCATGTAATTACCCACGTATGTCCATTGTCAGACGTGCATACAGGCTACGTGGATGCATACAGGTGTGGGTTCTTGACGCCCAGCCCAACCCCCTGACCACCGCCACCGACTCCGATGTGGACAAGGTGATCAACGAGGTGCAGGAGATCGCACTCCCTGTGCCTACTCGCAATTGGCTGTACGCATACATGCAGCAGCGGGGGTACTCCCTGGGATTGGCGCAGTGGCTGGGGAGCAACCTGGCTCCTGATGGGCGGGGCCAGCTGCGGTGGGCGTTTAACATTTCAGGTGCAGTACGAAGCACAGTGCTCCAAAATGCCACATTTATAGCAAGGCCTTGTCAACAGGCATGCCAGGCATCATCACCACCGGCAAATGATCGACCGAATAGATGCTTAGCAGGATGGCGGGGCACGTGTATGCCTCAGCCACTGTGGGCCAACTGCGTTCAAGCTCCCAACTTGTCAATGTACTATGTGCATTCACTACCATTTTCCTCAATACGCAGGTGCTGCAGCCATGTACCACAGCTACAAGCTCTCCTCATATTGGGACGTGCTGCAGCACCCTCCTCCCGGAACCACCATCCACTTAGTGCGGGCAGAGCTTTCGGACAGGTGCGGCTGCTTGAAGGTGGCCTGTGCCAAATGGGGTTAGTCCTCAGAAGGTCGTTTGGCTGTGCTTGCAGCCTGAGGGCTCCACTGCTTTGCCGGAAGCTTGCAATGCAGCCAAAATTTGCTTGGCTTCAAGCTTCATTTGCCCCCGAGAGGGTTTTGACAATTGCTGCCTGAATCTTGCACATGTGCTGCAACAGTCAACTGCGGTAATGCTAGGGCGTTGCAATGCAGGATGATGTCCTCGTCCCGCTGTTCTCAGTCATGGCAAAACGCATAGTACAATTTTGAATATATCATGTTTTGAATTCAATGTTGTGCTGCGGTTTTAAGTGAAAATAATACAAAATCTGCAGGTGGGACCCTCAGACCCTGCAGCGCCTGGAGGAGCTCACTGCTGCCCAGGCCCCTCCCGGCACGCCTGGCGTCGGCCACCTGGCAGTGCATGTGCTGCCCAAGGCGGGCCACTGGCTGCACGCAGACAACCCCACAGGGCTGCAGAAGATGATGCTGCCGCTGCTGGTCAGCGGGGTAACCACACCCGGTGGATAGCGGGTGAAGGGTGGAAAAGGGCCTATGTGGGATGAGTGGGCATTTCATTCACGGCAATGGGTGGGGTGTGTCCCCAGGGATTGAAAATTGGGGTATTAAACTTCATCGCGAGGGATCTGGTGCAACGGTGTACTTGCCCTGCACAGGAGACTGAGTTTGTGACACTCTATTAAGATGATTTCTCTCTGTGCCTGCAATTGCGGTCAGACTGTGCACTGTACAGATACGCAGCCTCTCCCTCTATTTCTGCTCACCATCTTACAGCTGTCTCAAACAGTGCCTGCATACTAATCAGTTGTCTCATCTCATTGACAAGATTAATCTGCTCAGAATGGATTAGGCTATTCAATTCATTTGCTAGTGAGCGCTTGACGTCCTGTACCACTTGGGTCCCTAAAACCTGGCCTTACTGAAAGCCAATGGCATGATTTTACTCATGAGGTCAAAACCTATCATGCATGTGACGATACCATCATTGGGCGAGTACCTTATTCAATGTGAACTGTGCGCTGCTCACATCCTCCAATGGATGTGATAATTCATGTGATATTATCTAGCTTGATGATACCTACGCAGATACCTAAGGTTTTCAAATCATTGATTTGACAATTGGCAGTTCTCGCCTCGACTCCATCTATATTTCAACTCCAATACAAACAAGAAAATGGGCGTGTGAATGTGCGGCACAGCCGGAGACCACGTTAAAAGTGCAAAAACAAATACACAGATCATACCCCAGCCAAAGAAAGACATCATGTATGATAATGATATAAACACACATTGTGCCACTGGAACTCAAAGGGCCCCTTCTAGAGATACAGGTTCGGCTCTATATTCTCTGCCCCATCTGGCCCATTGTATGATGGATCTAACAGCAAGTTCGATTATGGTGATATATATACATGTATATACATACTCTCTCCCAAAATGCCGCGCCGATACAACAGGAGCCTACTGCTGTGGGTCATTTTCTCGCAGAGAGTCCACCATGATCCACTCCATGACAGCTCCAACTGACATCGTCTTGATGTACCAGTTGCCACTAAACCTGCCAGGCCCGGTCTCGTACGAGTTGAACTGCTTGGCCTCTGTCGCAACCACTGGGCTGGACACCTGCACGTAAACAGAATCGAAATATTTTTTTAAATGCATCTATATGGACGTTTGCTGAGTGTGATTCCTTGGGAGTTTGCTACAATCCTGCTGCTGACTATAGGAGCTGTACCAGATAGCTGTCGGTGGCAGGACATGTAACCAGATGGCGACAAGGTTGGTTGCTGAATGAGATGACGTCACCAACCAGATCGGACAATACACTGAGAAATCACTCATGGATTGCAACAAATGGTGATGTGCTTGGCATCATGGTTACGTGCTAGCTCACAGTCAGCCCACCTGCACTGTCTTGCCGTCCTGGGCTTGCTCCATCTGCAGCGGGTGATCAAGAATCCACTGCTTGGGGCTGGATACCATCTCCTTTGTGACATCCCTGTGCACATGCCAAACCTTGTTACGCTCCTGCAATGCCTTTGGCAACAAAGGTTGCCTTGCTTGCACAGTGCACCAATGCCCAATTGCAAGAGCTTGCATATGCAAACACCCATGGGATGCCCCAACTGTGCTGCCCCTACGAGCTATATGATCGATGATGAGTAAACAGTTGCAATGCAAAATACTTCCCCATGCATGCTCATGATCACCCCAAATGGGAATTGTAGGGTTTAGAGACAGCAGGCGTGCATCAAGATATACTACATGCTGAGAAGCTCAACATATTTAGATACACAGATAATATACTGGGGATCCTCTTTCACGCATGCAGCCGGGTTTCACGACAACCTAGTACTTGTGTGCGGGCAAACAGGCGCATCCAAACCAGCATTAACCCCGGTTACCCAACACTGCATGCACCCACCTATCCGGGAGGAACACCAGCTGCCTGCCCCTTTTGAAGTACAGCTCCTTTGCTGCTGCCGGCACCAGGGAGAGTGCCTTGTCGTGCACAGCCTGTGCCACTGTCTGCGCTGTGGTGGCCTTCCTGGGGGGGTTGGCTGGGTCGTAGATGCCCAGAGCCTGCAGGGCACACTTTGCTGTCAGAAGCCAGTGTTATAGTGTGGCAAAGCGGTAGATCATCTTGCCTGATGTGCAGGCGGTAGAGTGCAAATTGTGCAGGTACACGCGTGATGGTGGATGGTGGATGCTTGGCAACAAAAAAGTGTCCTTTCACGGTTTAGGGTTTAGGCGGAGGTGCTCCAGTGTGCAACCAATTGAACACCTCTTTAAAAATATATAAAAACAAACAAAGAAAATAATATCATGAGGGTGGTGCTCACCATTTCGATGGCGTCGCTTGCCTTGAGCTTGATGAAGTACTGTGGAGCAAACGCGCTGCGCACGTCGTTCATGCCGGGGCGGTGGATGTAGACCGGTGTGTTCACCAGCAGCTTGCCACCTGTCATGATTGAATGAAGGATGAGGGCTGAAGGTCCAGGGCTGAAGGTTTAGGGCGACGGAATCAAACCGGTATCTTCACCCACATGGGCAGGCCTGTTTCAATTCCCATTTATATCAGGATATTGAAAGGCGAGGGCGTAAAGTCTAGGGTTGGGGTCCACCAATGGCCGTACCCCATGGCGTGCAAATGTGTACCAAAATAAGAAATCAGCAATGCTTGAGCTTGCATGGTCCAAACTGCCTGTTGTAAAATCATCTTCTTGCGATGTCCTTTCATGCATACAACTGGGTCTGTCTCACCATTCTACTCAACATCAGTGGTCCTCACAGGAACAGACAACATATACCGCAAAATCGTCCTGCTTTCCAGAGGTATTTATGCTGCATTGCTTGCATGCTGACTGTACCTCCCATGGGCACAACCGATGGCTGATCATACGGGAACTGATCCACGAATGAGGGATTAGGGCTGAAGTTCTTGATCATCACCTATTTGATGACATTCCGTGCATGCAATTGGGTCCATCTCCCCATTCTACTTAATACAAGTGGTGCCTCGCTGGGATAGACAACATATATGACAGAGAGAGCAGGAGAGAGAGCAGGACAGTATCGCTATACTGCACCCCAGATACTGCACCGCCGCATGTTTCGTTTACCTGCCATGGGCACAACCGATGGCTGATCATATGTGAACTGATCCACGTCGAGATGTGCAGTCGCCCCAAAGTGCAGCTTTTGCCTGGCTGCCAAGGGAAGGTGCGCAACCAGGGACGATGCCACCTTGGCTGCAAACCGCTCCGCCTCCTGAATCTCCCCGGGATGGGCAATGAACTTCCTGCGTCGTAAGAATGGATAGGTCTCTAGCCCGTGGTGCATGTGAACCAACCTGAGCATGCACTCTTATTCACGTGAGCCCACAACAGGCGGTTGCACTGCTCTCAGCCAACATGGGTACAGCAACAACAACAACAGAAAAGTACAGGTGCACACATCAGAAACACTGCAATATGACTGCGAAACAACATGAAGATGAGGACCATACTTGAAGCTCGTCCCCATGTCCGGGAACATGTCATAGCCCACTGCCCCAGGGATGATCCCCCCCAGTGACGAGGGGAGATCAAGCCCATCAAGCGCTGCACTGTCGTACACAGCAGCTGGATTGCCACGGCCTGCACAGGATGTTATCATTCTTAGTATCATTATTTGGGACGTGCAAATAATTCATTATTGTTACATGAATATGAATACAAGCATTACGACCTGCACAGATGCACCACAGCACTTACAACCGGCTGCATCAAAGGCCTACGCCCAAATTGACACCAATGCCAGATGCAAATCAACATCAACACATCATGGTGTTGATCTACACCACAGGACGGGGTTTAATCAGGGTAGGCAGCAGTGCACCATGGTAGGTGGCAGTGCACCAGATGCGGACCATACCACTTCCCTTGAACCTCACCTAGGGCTTGCGAGTAGGGTCCAACTAGGGCAGCGGTTTCCGCCACCCGTTTCGCCAGCTCATCCACAGCCTTATCCGCCACCTCGGGGCTCCTGGCGCTGGCCACATGCGCTGTCAGAAAGGCCACAGTGACCTCCGCGATCTGGGCTGCAGCCTCCTCCAAAGGCACCTCGGGCTGTATATCCCCCCTTGCCACGTTGACCACGCCGTTGCTGAAGTGGCCGTGGTTGATCCCCGGCAGGATGACCACAGGCTTGTACTTGGCCACGTATCTGCAGCACCAATGTCCACAGTCAGAAAATATCTTATTTATATGTTATCTTTTACGCATATTATTGACTTTTTATAAATGTCCTTGCTCAGCAGCTCACTGGCATCAAGCTTGCAACATGTGCGCTGCAACATGACACCGGAACCAGAGCACCAAATTGGGGCTTAGCCCATGATTAAAAAATGCCATTGGAACGTGCATGCCCTACACGACACACTCTTGCGCACTACTGCCATACATGCGCCCAACTCACCAGCATGATCCACATAACTCAAACCAGCAGCTCTTATCAAAAATCCAACCCCACCCTCCCAGCGACAAATCCCCACCTCACTCCCAGCCTCGCCGCACTAGCAGCCGGCTCCACTGCAGATAGCGCCAGCCTGGTGGGGTGCATGAGCCCATCCAATGCTAATTAGACACACGCACGCTCCAGTGCCAAACAAGCCCCACCCAGACCTCACCAGCATGCATCATCAAGGCTCAAACCAGCAGCTGCAAGTACGAATCCGGCCCCACCCTCCCAGCAACAAATCCCCACCTCACTCCCAGCTTGGCCGCACTGGCCGCCGCCTCAACTGCAGACAGCGCCAGCCGGGTGGGGCGCATGAGCCCATCCAGCGCCCCGCCAATGATGCAAATCGGGCGTGCCCACTGCGCCATGGACGCCCAGATGTCATCCGTCAGAGGCTGGATGCGGGACGCAAGCAGGAGGTAGCCGCCGGTGCGCTCGTAGGCGTAGCGCCGCGCGTAGAGCGTGCCGGCGCTGTGTGCTGCCATGTACACGTTCCCGAAGCGGGCTGCACGGGCCACATTTAGTTACTTGATAGTTGATCAACTGGAAAGTTCCTGGAATGCAAGTAATGAAGTAATTAACTAACAAATCAGCTGTACTGCTGAAACGCATGTGCATAAGTAGGAAGTCGTTTGTACATAGTACGTAATACGCTACATTATGTGACACAGGTCATGCTCAGCCGAGTTCCAGAAATACAGCCAGATCAGCATGAGCGACCCCTTGTCCCTCCCACTCCCAAGCAAAATTCCATTGATAGCTGACTGAGCATCAAGCAAACAATGCGCCCTCATGCACAGACTCACCTGAGCTGCCATGTGCCTTGAAACCCTTTTCCTTCGCCTTCTCAATGATGATGTCAAATGCTGCCTCTGCCTGTGAGGTGATTCCGTCTACTTTCTCCTTGACGAAGCCGCCCTTGACCACTGCACCCCAATCCACATCTGCAAATGCCACCCAGAGCTGCACTTTCCCTTTGGAAGCAGCCTGCATGCAGCAGCATGTACGGCTTCTTAAGCGAACCCTAAACTATATTCCCTATATCCTAAACCCTGAAGTCTAAACCCTAAACCCTGCATGCAGAAGCATTGAGCGACATCATAGACAAGTGCCACTGCTGATTGTGTGTACATTTGCAGTGCTAGTGTAGAAATGCAATCATACATTTCTCAATGTCATGATACCGGTGTATGCCCGGGTTTGATGCACAGTAAGGCGTTGCAGACCGGCAACGCCCAAGACGAGAAGGATGCCAACCATTTGTGCGCTGGTCAAACGCAGTGCCCACAGGCCAGCATCCTTACAGTTGATTTTCAACACCAAACCCGTTGCCGGCAAGCCCTCAAACCACCCCTTGCTCACCTGGAGCGCGCCCACATACTCCTTGTAGTCTGCGCTGCCCAGGAAGGCTCCGGGCACCAGCAGCAGCAGCGCCTCTGGCACACTGTCATCCTGGCTTGGGGGGCCTGTGGGCCAGTGAGACATGTGTCCAAAACTCCCATAACCATGCTGCGAAGGGTACATGGTAGAGGGTACAGGGTACAGTGTACAGTTGCAAGCGTGCAGTTGCTGGGGTTGTCAGGGTTCCCAACCCTTAGAAGCAGCCAAAAACATATGGTGTAGCACCCAAGGCTTCAAAGTATGTGGATGGTTCGCAAACTACGCCCATCTGGCAACGACGAGGTAAGGGTGCCAGTGCCACTAGGTTTGGGTGTACTATCCGTCGGGACCTGGAACCTTTGGTGTTGCAAGTGAGAGCCCTTCTCCAATACTTGTAAACAGAATACAGGCTGCCTCTTTAAAGAGGTCATTGAGAGCTGACTGGCATCTAGTGGGTGGTGTCATGACATCAGGCCACATCACAGCGCACTTTGCAATGCACATTCCAATGCCTTGGATGGTGATGGGCAGTGGCGCAACCTACCAACGATGACCGTCTTGAACAGGTCGTTGACGACCTCAGGCTGGCTCATGTCTGTGACTGCTGCCCTAAGGCGTGTAGCCTGTCTACTACCACTACCACTGAGCCTAGTTGGGCGAGAGGGTGTGCCTGTGCCCGCTGCTGTATAGCTGGTATAGCCCAGAGTTCCACACGTTGGGTTGCTTTGAGTTGAGAGCGGTTTCCCAGTACGGTTCAGCGCATTGGTTGCTCTGCGAGGATGCGAGGTGGCGAGAGTACCCACGGTGACATGGGGAGATGTGGACGAGGTCTGCATTGCAGTAGGGCCGATTCTTAAAAGAAAGTATCGTTTGATCAACCGCTTGTGAAACGTGCTTCTCACAGTCCGCGTTGAAGTGAAAGGAATCCGTCCACGGTTGAAACTGGGTACCCTCTGGCAAGAGAAGCTGCTACGTCGTTCTTGGAATAGCAGAAACGGCGTCCGCAGTTTCCTATCTATGCAACAGCCTTGTGGCCATAAACCCAAGTGACACAAAAGTGGTGAACAACCTTAGAGTCTTCAACTTGGCCAGTGACTTGTCTCAAAAGGCATGCATATGGCAGTTGGTTCCAGAGCTCTTATGCAGGGGGGGTATTCGACTGTACGAGGAACACAGGTCCCAGGGACGCGCGCTGTAAGAAAGAGGGACGCCTGGGGACGCAGCACAACTATTTGGGGCCCAAAACAGGTCGAAGGGACCACAATGACGTAGTTTCAGGCCGCTTTAACGTCGCACGTGTCTGCACATCTCTGCTGCCCGCCCTGCGCAGGATGACGCCATCAGATGACAATGCAGGTGCGTCACGATTGGGTGCCTTGCCTACTAGGAACCCGACTGCTGGGCTGCCCTCACAGGCAACCAGCTTCGAAGCTGGCCTTCCATGCTTGGCGCTCGAAACGAGCTTGAAGACCGTGAAACGAGCTGCATACGCCACCTACGAACATGTCAGGTTGCGAGTCTTGCAGCCCTAGCGTGCATGCAGCCTCCCTGCTACCGGTACCAGTACTGCACTGGTGACTGGGTGTCCGAAACTCGAAACCTGCCACGAGAAACGTTCGCCAGCAGCCAAAACATACAGCCCTAGTTTAACAAGCCACAGGCGCCCCAATGCCAAGCACCCAACCAGCCTTTGTGGGTCGCCACCCACCAAATTGGCCTCAGGCATGCACCTGTTCAAGCAGCCGCGAATGAAAAACAGCTAGCTGAATCACCCTTGTCACTGGCATTCTCTCATTCACGTTTTCGTGTGCAACTATGGCGGAGTCTGGGTACAGCGTACAGTGGACCGCATCGCTTGTCGGGGCAGCGCTGGTTGCTTCGGGGGTGGTGTGCTACTCAATCTGGCACCATCGGAAGCGAGAGCCTTCGGAAAGCTTCGATGACGGTGCGTTCCAAGCCATGTTAGCTCAACAGTTGTAGCCTTTACCCGCTCCCACGGCACGCACTTGCACGCAGGTGGCAAGGCCACTTGCGGGCAAACGCAATTGCAACCCATGTAGTGAACGTTGCGAGCCCGCTCTGCCATGGAAGGTTGCCCTCATGAAAACCAGGCACTTGTGTGCACAGAATGATCATGAAGGTTCTCAATGTCCACGACACCACCCGTTCACCCGCCCTGTGTGCCTGGCGCAGGTACCGACGTGTACGACACCGCTGCCGGTTCCTTTTTCAAGAAGCGTGGCATCAGCGCCCCGGAGCGGGGCAATGAGGACAGCGCCAACTTGAACCCTTCAAATTCGCTGAGCGAGCCCTACAACAGCTGTCACAACGCCCTCACCAACAAACTGACTCAGGTATGGGGCTGTGCATACCACAATTGCTCTAAAGGAAATTCCTGTGCCTTTGCTCCGGTGTCCCTCACCGGCGTGGGAGTGGGTAATGGCAACGTAGGTGCACAGTCAGTTTCACAGAGTGATCCACGGCATGAACCTTGTATCAAAAGGGGTTCATACACACTATTGATAACTCCAAGCGTAGGGCGCGCACAATGGCAGAGTTACAACTGTGCACACACCAACTCCAGTACTTGGTACCCTAAACAAGGGTTTGGGCCATAGTGCTCACAAAGCACCCACCCACCCACTGGCCCGCTGTAGCCGAATAAGAATTAGCTTACCCGCCGCGGCTTGAAAGACAATGTAGCTAAACCCTAGGCTGGTTGGTACCCTAAGCAAGGGTTTGGGCCCGCATGGCTGCAGCCAACCCTAGGCTGGGATGAGATCTGTCCCCAGTCTCTTTTCTGACAGCTTAACTACTGCAGGAGCTCACCAAAGTGACCAAGCAACTGGGTTGGACTCAGGGGGTGCTCTGCCCAGCCGACATCAAGATCTCCAAGCGGCCCGATGGCAAGGACTGGCTGCTGGGTGAAGGGGCTTTTGGAAAGGTGGGTGCGGCTTGGAAGGAGTGGCTGCCAAGGTCATGATACCTTCCATAGCGACTTGTGGTCTACCATGGGCCATAAACCCTAAACTCTGAACCCTAGACAGTTGGACCTACAATTCTCCAGGTGTAGTCGGCTCCTTCTTGCAAACCCTAAACCATGAAAGTGCACACCCTAAACCCTAAAAGTGCAAGCAGTTATACCTGTCATTTCCCCACTGCGTTCGGCATCCCAAGTCCCAAACCTTGAGCAATTGAAACCTCCCCTTCCTCCAGGTGTACCGCGCCACGGTATACGGCGAAATGCCTGTGGCTGTCAAGGTCATGAACCCCTCCACAGCCACCGGCATCGACGCCATAGCGGTGCGCGAGATTGCCTTCCTGCGCAACCTGCAGAGCCCCAACATCGTGCAGTTTTTGGGCGCAGCCATATGCGACAACGGGTCTCTGATGATGGTGACGGAGTTGATGGCGGGGGGTGACCTGCGCTCTGCGCTCAGCAGCGGGGTGGCTCTGTGGAAGAACAGGTGTGCAGAAGGGCGGAATCGGATTGTTTAGGGTGTAGGGTTTAGGATGACCTGTGCTCTGTGGTCAGCAGCGTGGTAGCCCTGTCAAAGTACAGGTGGGTGATGGATAGCATGTATACACGATTGCATACATGCGTAAATACATGCTTGCACAGGTCGGCACCTGGGAGGGCCCAGCGGCCTTTGGCATACCAAATCATATGTGTTTCCTTGCTGGAACGCATTTACGTAAATCAAGCAATATTTTGCTTCCTTGCTTTATTTTACAATATTCACTTCCTTGCTGCAGGGGTAACCGCATCGCCTTGGACATCGCCATGGGCCTCCACTTCCTGCACAACAGCCACATCATGTGAGTCACAGGGGTTGTTTTCTTGACACACTGCAGTTTCCCTGTGACCATACACATGCTTCAGCTATGCGCACTCCTTTTTGCAGCTCTTAACTCTGCTCATAGTATCCTTGTGACTGTAAAACCTGGTTGGGGTTTCAAAAGCTTAGTTCACTGTAGCTCTCAACTCTGCTCTCTGCTCATAGTATCATCGTGATTGTCAAGCTTGGTTGGTGTCTCACAAGCTTGGTTCACTGCCCAGCCACTTTGACCTCAAGCCCGCCAACGTGCTCCTGACCAAGACTCTGCAAGCCAAGATAGCGGACATTGGTCTGGCCAAGGTGGCGCAGCGCACGCAGGTGAGGGCTCCCTGCCCCAAATCATGCGTGTGTGATCTGTAAGGAAGGTTGTGGTGACTTGTGGACAATCAACTTATGCCATGCGAGCTTTTGACCTCTATGCCTCTGGCTGCAGATCATTGTGCCATGACCTGCACACATCTGGGCACCTTCACCTATATGGCCCCCTGAGGTACTGCAAGAGTCCAAAGTCAACTAATTTTACTTATGTTGTTGCAGATCACCGCGCATCTGGGCACCTTCTCCTACATGGCCCCGGAAATCCTGCAGGGGTCCAAAGTGGGCGCCATGGTTGACATCTACAGCTTTGGGGTGCTGCTGTGGGAAATAGCAACAGGGGAGGTACCCCGGAGGAGCATGATGCGCGACATCGAGTAAGGCTCTTGCGCAATGCGCAAATCCCCCCGTGCATTGCATTTTAATCCCTGGGTTATTTTACTTATTTCTTGGATTCCTGTGTGCCCTGCAGGATCCCCAACTGCCCCAGGACATCGATGACTTGGTGTCATTAATGTCAATATTGCTTCATCCCCAAGGATAAACCCCCGACCTTGGTTGAATATATGTTACTTACTTATTTTGCATCCCTGCAGGGTCCCCGACGACTGCCCCCAGGACGTCGTTGACCTGGTGACAGCCTGTATGTCCCAGGACCCCGCCGCGCGCCCCACTGCAGCGGAGTGCATGGAGACTATCAAGAGGCACACCACGCAGCCCCTGAAGCATGTACGGAGCATTGTACTCATGCAAACCAGTTAACTTGAAAGAATTCTGCAGCTGTGCCCGGCAAGTTTTAGTGTTTAGTTGATTGCATGCATCCCAGCAAATCAGCCAGATTAGCAGTCTGTCTTGCACTTGGCACTGCACTGCACAGCATTGGCAGCCAGTGCTCCACAAAACAGTCTAGTAAGCCTTCTGGTTGTGCCATGCATCTGACTAAATAGTTAATTGCCCCTCTGCAGGGTTTTGGAGAAGGCGCTGGCACAGGCCTGCTGATGAGGAGCTCCCTGGGGCAGTTCTCTGTCATTGGGCAAAACCCCTACACCCTAAACCCTAAAGCCTAATTATAAACCCTAAAATTGCAGGGTTTTGGAGAAGGCGCTGGCACAGGCTTGCTGAGGAGGAGCTCTCTGGGACAGTTCTCTGTGGGTGGGCAGAGGCCTGGCCTGTTGAAGACCCTCAAGGCGCAGCAGAACCGTGACCTGCTCCTTGCTAGCATGAAGCTCATAGACCACAAGACCAGACCGGTAAGGCGCCAGCGTGTGGTGAAAGAGGATTTTGTGGTGGTAGCGGTGTTGCTTGCGTTCATTAACAATCCGGACCGGGGCGCTGACTATGGGTAATACATGATAATCTCGTAGGCGCAGCTGATCCGTGACCAGCTCCTTGCCGACACGAAACCAAGAATGTCGAGACCATGCACACAGCCGCACTGACAGTTGCTTTCTTGGCATGCAGTGATCACCTTAAACGATGTATATTGTTTTATCTCCTGTATGTATCTTCTCATCTGTTTCTCTATCTATTGGAATTAATCCCATTTGTTTGGCATGCAGAGCGAGGAGGGCCTGGTGCGGCGCCTGGGCGGCGACCGCCGCACCTCCCACCTCACCGAGGCGGTGTGCTCCAGCATGAGGGCCGACCCCGAGCTGGCTGGCCTCATGGCACCGCTGGATGCCCTCAGCGCCCAGCAGCTCAAGAGCAGCATATTCTCATACGTGGTGGCGGGGCCCCTGGCGTACACGGTGAGCGGTGGTGGAAGTGGCGCAATGGTGGGTTTTGCATGCAGATGGCACTTGGGATGATCTTATGGTGTCCGTTCAGTGCAAACCCTAAACCCTCTTGGCCAACTCCACTTCCTTGACCAACGAGCTTGTTCACGGACAGGGTTTGTACATATTTATATACTTATTTATTCTTGATTTTGCGCTGGCCTAGGGCCCAGACATCCACCCGCTTGAGTATTAATTAATGCAAGTAAATAAACAATGAGTATGAAGTAATTCAAGTAAATAAACAATGTTTGTTTTGCACTGGTGTAGGGCCCAGACATCCACCCCCTGGTGGCTGACGCTGTTGCGCGCTGCGGTCTGACTGTGCGCCACTTTGAGCTGGTGATGGCACACGTCATGGAGGTGCTGGGGAGCGTTGAAGTCCCAGAGGTAGGATTTTGGGTTTAGGGGGAAATTCCTAAACGTGTTCAATGGGGTTTTTAAAGGGGTTTGCTACTGGTTGAAGGTTGACTCAGCTGGTGCACGATTGAACGCTGCATGCACATCTGTTCCATTTGATATCCAACCGTATTGGTGAACCTGTAAGCATCCCTGGAAGATGGATCCTTAAGGTTACCACCTTGCCAGGTGGGTTGATGTGGAAAAGACGTATCTGCAGATTGTCTGCAATCAGCCTCGGCAATGGCACCAAACCCATAACCTTCCGCATCTCTGCTGGAGCGGGCTGGGAGGGTTTTCAGCGGCCCTAAAACCTGCAGACCTAAACCTCCAGCAGAGATTTCGAAGGTTCCGGGTTTTATGGCCTCTAAAAACCCTCCCAGGCTGCTGCACGTAGCAGGAGTGCTGAGGGATCTCACGTTGGTGTGTGCCCACCTTGCAGGAGTTGATCGAGGAGGTCCTTGGCAATATGAACACCGTCCAGCACCACTTCTACAAGGCTCCCGCAAGCCCAAGCCCAAGCACCGCACCACCAGCCAGCCAGCCCCCACTCATGGATCTGGTATGGACACTGCGGCACATTATGCCTGAAAACCCTTGCACCAATGGTCAACCCTAAACCCTAAACCCTCAAACAGCCCACTCATGGATCTGGTATGGAAATTGCGGCACAGGGTTACAAGGTGGCAGGCATATGCATCTTGGTCACAGTATGCCGTCAAGGTGGTACCCTAAAACCCTAAACCATCAAATCCTAAATTATGCACCCCGAAACCCTAAATCAGCCACAGTGGCTTCCCTGAGGCCAGCCGCTATCTGGACACATTATGCCTGAAACCCTTGTGCCAGTGGTCGACCCTAAACCCTAAACATCAGACCCAAAAATAGTTAATGCGTGCCTGCTGCAGGTTGGCGGTTTCTCTGAGGCCAGCCGCATTCTGGATGCTGTGTATGACCTTGTGTGGGACGATCCCCTGCTGGGCCCCCTCATCAACAAGACACAGAGCGATCCTCGCATGATCATGAAGCAGAAGGTGAGCATCCGATCATGCACTGATCAGACAAACAATCATGCCATTGGGGACCATGTAACATGATCACATCTGATTATATGCTGCAGCAAACTGCCATGCAGACTCAGTTGATGAGCTGGCTGGCTGTCGTCTAATCCGCCCAACTAAACACATCAACATGAGCACATCTGATCTACGACTGCACCAAATGCTTTACAGACCCAATTCATGAGCTGGCTGTTTGGCAACCTATCATCCAACATGATCACATCTGATCTAAGCCTGCACCAAAATGTCTTGCAGACTCAGTTCATGAGCTGGTTGTTTGGCAAGCCGAGTGAGTACAAGGGGTCGACCGTGGAGGCCGCTCACAAGCAGGCCATACTCACCAAGGGGCTCAACCGGCGCCACTTTGACGCATTCCTGGGCCACCTTGAGGCCACCCTACTGGTGTACAAGACACCAAAGGTATACCCTCCTTGAACCCTACAGCCCTGTAGCAAACATAGTTGTGGTACAGTAATCCCGGAGATAGATGTGGCATGGTGGTGGCCAACTGATACGCTTGATGGACCCTAAACCGTAAACCCTAATCCCCAAACCACCCTGTGCAGGAGGCAGGGGACATGGTGGTGGCCAACCTATGTTTCGATTGATAACCCTAAACCCTAAACCCTAAACCACCCCGTGCAGGAGGCAGGGGACATGGTGCTTGCCAACCTGCGCCAGGCAATGCACGCCTTCCCCGGGGCCCGTGGCGGGCACAACATGATGCAGCGCGTGGGTGGCATGGCGGCAGCGGGGCGCATCATCGACCTCCTCTACCAGAAGATCTGGGATGACAAGGAGCTAGCTACCTTTTTCGAGGTGTCCATGTCCAAGAACCCGCACACCTTCATGGCAATGAGGGTACGTTGACCATAAAAATAAACCCTAAACCCAATTTTGAGGTGTCCACGTCCAAGAACCCGCACGCCATGAGGGTATGCACAGTGCTGCATCGAAAACCTATACCCTACATCCACACACCTTTGTGGCCACGGCCTCCACTATTCCTGAATCTCTCACAGACCCCAGTAGCCATGCCGGTGTTTTGAAGCCGGTGTTATCTTGTGCTGTGGCGCAGACCGAGATCCTGGCCTATCTATTTGAGGGTCCGGGCAACTACCACGGGAAGGACATCATCCGCCTGCACGGGCCAATCATCTCCTCAGCAAAGCTCAACCGCGACCACTTTGAGAGCTTCAAGGGACACCTGCACGAGGCCCTCAGGTATTACCCTAAACCAAAACCCTAAACCCTGAACGCTGAGCCCTCAAGCCTAAACCACTACGAGCAATTCAAGGCCATGAGGCTCTGTGGTAATCCAACCCGATCTCTAAACTCTGATCAGGTCATGAACCACTTTGAGCGCTCAAGGGCCACTTCCTTGTGGGATACTTCATCACATCCATTGCATATTTTAACATCTATAAAAGTACTATTAAAACTTCTACTTTTTGTGGTGCAGGGAGGCCAAGGTTGTGGAGGACATTGCAGCCACTGTGCTGGAGAACCTCTCCTCGATCTCCCACATGTTCCCCAAGGCCCCCGAGAGCATCCTGCATGACCTGGGGGGCCTCATGCGGGCTGGCCGCATCATCGACACGCTCTACGACAAGGTATAAATATTGTTAAGATTTCAGTTTTGCCGTCCATGCGTTGATGGCATTGCAAGGTGTGCATTATTATTCACATCACAGTTTTACTGTCCATGACGGAACCAGGGCAGGGTATGGGATGCAAAATGATTGCAAATGCAAAGTGCCTCTCGGAGGAAAAGCTTGCCTTCTGTATCCTATCTCCACCGGCAATGCCAACTCCGCAAAATCATGTTCCGCAAGGTCGCCTCCTGACTGCCCCTAATTAGCACCAAAACACAAGTGGCCTAAATCAACCGTGTGCTGTGGCTCAGATCTGGCAGGATCCCACCATCAGCAGCAAGTTTGCAACTGCCATGGCCCAGTCTCCACACAAGTTCATGTCAATGCGGGTACGCAACACGACATGATCTTACCACATCGTTTGGCCTGAGAATTGTATGGCGCAACAGTGCACTGAGTTTGACCAGGCGTGTTCATATATAAACCAGGAATATATATTAACACCCCTGGTTTGACTGAATGGTGTGCTGTTGCATGTGGCGCTCTGAAAATGAAAGTAGTTTGTAAATATGTCCTGGTCAGCAACTGCTCGTTGACGGTTTTGCTGCTAGATGCTGCAACTTGCACTGTCACCACTACTAGTGTTAGTGGCTAACATTGCTTGCAATGTGGCGCAGACTGAGCTGACTGGGTTCCTGTTTGAGGGATCTGCACCCAACACCGGCAGCGAAGGGCTCCTGCAGATGCACAAGAGGATCATCAAGCAGCAAGGACTGGACAGAGGCCACTACAGGACCTTCACCAAGTACCTGGAAACGGCAATGAGGTGCGGCACTTGCATTGCGGAGAAAGCATTGGCTTGCAGCAGAAAGTAGCCATGCATGGCAGTAAAATGCTTGCTGCAGTTACACTTCCCTGGAAAGGATGCAATCACCAATGGTGGCCAAACGCTATGCATTGCTGTCTATGTTAAACATGTTGCAACAGGAATGTGTTCATTGGTGCGTCCTTAATGTGTTTCTCTTTTTTCCTTCTTGAGACCTCAGAACTACTGTCCCATGTAAAACTCAGCCAGACATTGCTGTGACACAGCTGTGTGCGTCTCCTGTCCCCCATGTACATCAACAGTCCAGCATGTTTTCAACTCAGCCAGACGATGCCGTGACATTGCTGTGTGCCTCCTGCAGGGAGCACAAGGCCTCCGAGGGCGCCATGGCTGCTGTGCTCAAGAAGATCTCCATCCTGGAGACCATCTTCCCGGAGGTCAAGAAGCACGACCCTGGCCTGCAGATGCTCAAGAACAGCCCGGTGGGATCGAGGGTGATCGAGGAGCTGTACATCAAGATCTGGGAGGACGAGTCCCTGGTGGGGTTCTTCAAGGGTTCGGTGACGTCCAACCCAAGGAAGTTTTTGGCCATGCGGGTACGTGTGTAATATTGATAAAGTATGGGCAGGGGTACGTATGCAATATATTATAATATGCGCAGGGGTGGTTTATGGCTTGTGTGGGAAGGGTCCAAAGCAGTTACTTTTACCTCCATTGCGTGTATGTGGTTTGCGAGTGGTATTACTCGTGTTACGTGTTACTTATAACAGGAAAAGTTGCTGATGGCACAAGCGATCAAGCTTAGACGGCGCTAGACCACCACCTTCAAGTCTGGAGATCACCTCTTGGCATCCAGCACCCGGCACAGTTCCCACCTAATCCATTGCTGCGTTGCACATTCAATACAGAAACCTAATGTGACCACCACCCTCTCTATCACTTCAATTAGGGGACCATCTACACTTGGTGTGCCATCTATCAGATGATCATAGAGCATATATCAGACATGCATTGCCTAATCAGTCCAACGCGTCTGCAGACGGAGCTTTCCGGCTTCCTGTACGAAGGCCCCTCCGCCTACGCGGGCGCCAAGGATGTGATTCGCCTGCACCAGCCCATCATCAAGGCCCACGCCCTCAACCGCGACCACTTTGACTCCTTCGCCAGGCACCTGGAGGCCTGCTTGAGGTGGGTCAGGGTTTAGGGTTAGGGTTTAGGAGTTAGGGACCTGGCGGCCTGCTTGAGGTGGGTGGTGGTGCGCTAGCCACTACTGTTCAGAGCAGTGCAGGAACCAGGAACGCACCCAGTTGAGTGGTGAATACAACAGACAACAAATTACGTGTATTAAGAGGCTACGCCGCCTGTCCATGAACAAGCGCTGGTTGAGCATTGAGTGGAGAATGCCAGTGTTCAGCGCTGCACCGTCATGCACTCTCTGCCTGGTGCCAGGCTTGACCCTTAATTGCAGTTGCGCAGTAATCGCATAGCTTAAATAGTACCAGTGTCCCTGACTTGTTTCAAATCCCACCGTCTGTGCAGGGATCACAAGGCAGAGATTGGGGAGCCAGCAATCGTCCAGGTGATGGAGCACGTGCGCAGGTACTGTTCTAGGGTTTAGGGTTTAATGTTTAGGGTTTAGGGTTTAGGGCTAGGCGGGTATGACGTGCAGATAATGCAGCACGTGCGCAGGTATGCCAGCACAGGCGTTATGTACTGGCAATCACATGATTTGGGATCTCTTAGCAGTACCCATTGTTTGGCCATATGCATGTTGCAATCCAGGTTGGGGAAGCGAAGAGACCCTGCGCAGCTCAATGTATCACTAGAATGCATGCAACTGCACGCTAACTGATTGCACACTCCCTTGCTGTGCAGCATTGAGCACATCTTCCCTGACCATCACTGACGTGCACGCACCATTGATTGATGCATTAAATTGGTTGTGGAAAGTTGATGCAATTGACAATCACTGACATGCAACCATCTACTTGATGCAGCATTCCCTGAGACCTCTATCAACGGCAGCGTAGGCATATGGCATGTTGCAATCCATAACCAGAAAACCAAGGGAGCCTGCGCAGCTCAATGATTACTCAATGTATTGCTGGAATGCATGCAATTGCAGTTAGTTGATCACACACCCCCTTGCTGCGCAGCATCGAGCACATCTTCCCCGAGACCTCCAGCGACAGCAGCGTGGGTGGCATGATCCAGCGCCTGGGCGGCATGACTGCAGTGGGGCGCATCATCGACTGCCTGTACGACTTCATATGGGCGGATCCAAGCCTGGGCAAGCGCTTTGTGCGCACGCTGAGCGGCAACCCCCACAAGTTCATGGCCATGCGGGTACGCGCGTGGTGATTCAGTGGCGCAAATTATATGTATACTACGCCTTTCTTTTGTGGGAATAATGAATGATCATATGAAATGAAGTTACGGGTTGTTTACGACAATGGGGGTACGTAACACACACACGCGAGGACGCTGAGCTGGAACCCCACAAGTTCATGGCCCTGCAAGGACTTTCAGTCCACAACTAAACCCTACATCCTCCATTGGTCAGTGAATTGTCCCTCTTCCGCATGTCAACCCACCTAAACTTAGGACCATAAGGGGTCAACCCATGTCAATGTCCAATGCTAGGCAGCTATGGCTGTACAGGCAGCGCAGTGCAGAGCAGCGAACCTTTGAACCCTACACCCACCCTTGACCTGAAACGTAAACCTTAAACAAATGCCCCACCTTTGCAGACCGAGCTCACTGGCTTCCTCTTTGAGGGACCGGGGAGGTACTCTGGCGCACAGGACGTGATTGCCCTGCACATCCCCATCGTCAAGGCGCACGAGCTCACTCGGGACCACTACAGGCACTTTGTGACCCACCTGGACTCTGCGCTCAGGTACCTATGCTTTGCAACTCATGCACTGGGAGGGAAAGGCTGTTTTTAGGGTTTATTTTGTGACCCACCTGGACTCTGCGCTTAGGTATGCCACTCATGCCTTTGAAGGAAAAGGCTTTTTAGGGCCATGGGTCATGCTTTAGGGGCTTAGGGTGTAGGACTCGCTGTCATTTGAGCGTGGTTGCCCAACCATCTCCACCAATGCAGGGAGCAGCGTGCCTTGCAATGCCATCCTGGTGATCCTCAAAAACCCTAAATCCCAAATTATAAACCCTAAACTCCCCCACTGCAGGAAGCACGGCGTGCCCGGCGACGCCATCCTAGTCATCCTGGCCAACATCGCCACCCTGGAGCACATCTTCCCGGAGCCCACCCCCGGCCAGGCCCTCAGAGCCTCCCGAACCAGCACCAATAGGGCAGCACCCACCACATCAAGCTCGGGGAGCAGCTCACCTCTCAACTCCCTTGAGCTTGAGGATACACCCACAGCTGTGGCTATGGCTGTGGCCAGCGCGGACCCTGGGTGCCCCTACCCCTTCAAGCCCACTCCGAATCCCCCGGAGGAGTTCCGGGGATTGGCGGCAGTGGAGGAGGCCCTGACATCGCCCGCTGCGCGCGCGCCCACCAGCATCACCTTGGCGCGCGGCATCGCGGAGCGCAACCCGTCCTACGTGATTGACTCCGTCGCATCCGGCCAGCTGGCGGCGGCCATCCAGGGCCATGTGCAGGTGCAGGAGCGTATTTATATTTTGTATATTTTATTTGTTTATCTATTTATTAATTTATTTTTAATTGATCTGTTTGTGTGTTTATGTGTTTATTTATTCATTTATTCATCTAATTACTTCCATGCGCAGGTGCCTGGTAACCCAGGGATAGCCAGCGACGAGGCCTTCGAATTCAAATCAAACTCCCCCCCTGTACATACTGGCAGGACGTTGGGCACAGCAATCAGTGCTGACCTGGCAAAGAAAAGGCCATCCAGCATGGAGGCCACCCGCGCCACGCAGCCGCCCATCCCCATGCGCTCACCGGGGACCCAGGGAGCTGCGGCAGTCCTTGCGAAGGAGCTGGCGCCCACCGGCGCAGCGCCCGCCGCCGCCGCCGCCGCCGAGGCGGAAATCCCCAACCCGCGCCGCACAGCCGCCATTGTCGGGTCGCCGCCGCTCCGCCGCCCCGCCAAGAAGAGCATCAGCCTGGATGGCGGCTTGCCGAGGCTCGGCAGCCTGGAGCAAGCTGCTGCAACCGCCCTTCAGAAGGGCAGAGTGCCAGGGGTTGCAAAGGAGAACCCATACCCTGACCTGCCTGACCTCGGCTTTGAGTACTTCGCGGAGGACCATCCCAAGGCCGTCTCCCCGGGGTCGCTGTCCACGGGGGGCAGCCGCCACGCCTCTCCCTTTGCCAAGCGGCTGTCGCTGGATGGGAGCTTTGCGCGGGAGGTGTGTTCCCCCTTGCTTGAAGCGGAGGGTGCCAAGGGGGTGGTTGCAGCAGCGGCCCACGCCAAGGATTCAGGGGAGGTCACTCTAGAGCAGAGTGGCTGGTAGAATATTGTGAAATAAGTAGAATAGGTAGGCTTCAAGGTGTAGCCATGCCATCGGGATGGGGGACATGGGAGGGGTATCCTGGTTTTCAGTGACTTGTACCTGGATCAGAAGCGTTGGCCTAGGTCTTGCTGTTTTTCCTGTGTGTTGACCGGTACTTTTCCCGCATGCATTGAGTGTGTATGTGGACAATGCTAATGTTGCATGTTTAGGGTTTAGGGTTTAGGGTTGGAGCATGTTCAAGAGGGCCCATGTGCATGCCCACAGGGCAGAGGCCTTGTGAACCCTACGGTAGGTAGGGTTTCAATGATTGCATGAACCCCTACCAATTTTGCACCACTGGGTGCCACTGCCCTTTTAGGTAGTTTTGCTGTTGCTTGTTACCTGTTTTCCACACAAGAATAGTGAAGGGACTTGCCGCAACGTCAGTGTACACTAGGACAGCTGTCTGTTTACTTGTTTTTGTGCTTTCCAGTCTGATATTGTAGAGTGACACCACCGCTTTGCCCCAACCACTGGCACACAGGTACCACAGGTAAGCCTTAGTGGTGCATGAGATGTGCTACCGCACTGGTGGCGTCTGCTGCACAGCGACAGGCAACCTGTTCAAGAGCTCGAGTTTAAACACATGAAATATATATACAGAATTACATGGCGCTAAGGCGCCCACTGGATTTGTTCAATTGGGTGCCACTGTGCCATTGTTGGGTATATTGACTATAGAGCGTCTGGTAGAGTCCTTTGTTTGTGCCGGCAGCGCTCGCATTTTTGCTTGAATGGTTACGATTTTACAGTGCTGTCAGTATAAGTTGGCACCCACTTCTGAGGCTGCAGGTTTGCTTTGCTGTTTGTGGGTTGCAGCTTGATTTTTGTTCTAGAGATCGCTGGACGCTAGTGTGTGCTAGTGTCCCTATCCACACACGATGTGTTTGGCCTATCGGCAGCCCCTGCAGAAGCAGACAATGGCTAGTAATATTTGTGTAGTGCCATGCACTGCGATGATCGTTGGAAGTGTCATATTGTGGCTGATGTGGTGTTGTGACTGTCAAATAAACCTTGTAATCTTGTAAGTATGTGGCCCCCGATGTGATGTTGTGGCACACAGACTTAGCCAATGCCAGCATTGAATGAGTTTCAGAATCAAAGTTGCAGTTGCTCTGCTTCTGAAACTCATTCAATGCTGGCATTGGCTAAGACCTGTCCTTGACTGGGCCAGCCGTTTTGGCTGGTGTGGTGTCCTGGTGCGAGCCAGTGGCCCCATAACTACGCCTCTGTGCTTTCCCTTTCTTTCTTCAGAAAAGAATCCTTCTTTCAATGCTGCATTGAGTTCGCAGGTCTCCCACGCTAGCGGTAGCTACCCCCCCCAAGCAACACCACCCTCCTCCTCCCCAAGTGGTGATCACATAACACCAGGGGTGTTAATATATAAACTAGGAATTCCTGGTTTATATATTAACACCCCTGATAACACCACGCCGCCCATTATTTATGGTGCCACCACGGTGGTGCCACCACAGGCTTTCCTAAAAGTTTTAGCAAGGGATTTCCAGCAAGTAATGTGATGTAATTTTATAAATATACATTTCATTTACTAAAAAAACGTCCCCTTATTTTTCTCAGCAAGTGCTTCCCCCTGGCGATTGGCCTTTTCGGGGCACGTTGGGGCCTGTTTTTGGGATTTGCATCACCAAACTTTTGTGACAAAGACCCGATTTTAAATCCTTCTGAGCACGCCAGGGATTCTGGCTGACCCGCCCGCGTGACGACACAGACTTGTCGTGCAGGCATACACAGTGCTGGTTTTGACTGTGCAATTGCCTCATTGTACTCGTTCAGGCAAATCGCAACCCCTGGTCCCTTGTCCGCAGAGCGTTGACGTGCATTTAACTTGCAACGTTTGTCACCAGCTAGCTAGCAAGCCACTAGAGGACACCCACGTCCACCCCGAGTTGGTTTCAGTAGAAACTGCACTCTAGTCAATACTGTCGCCACCAGCAAGACTAGAAGCGGCGTAAGAAGCCACTCACTTGACAGGCCTGGAGGTTGTTGCAATGGTTCTGCCGTATTGAAGGAACCCTTTGCTCGCGCTGTGCCGCAGAAGCGCCTCCCTACACGGTGCCAGTAACAGTACCAGTAACAGTACCGCCTGAATCCCAAATGGGGTACTCACAGCAGACGTTGATAACAGCGGGTATCTCTGCAACTGCGCTGGTGGCGTCTTCTGCGGCTGTGTATTATGGCTGGCGCAGGCTGCAACGCATGGAGCGCGAGCTTTTGAGCCATCGTTCACTCCCAGCCGATGATGAAGGTGCAGGCATAACGGTGCACGTCAAGTCTGTGCTAGGCCTTGCGAGTCGGTATATATGCGCGTGAGCTGTTGGGTTCGCAGTGTGTTTGCCTGCCAATACGTGCTGTAGCGTGGCAGTGGTGTCGCAGTGGCGGAACAGCCTGGCTGTCATGCGGGGGACGCTCTCGACCCGTTGCCAGGCCTGGTACAGCAAGTTGCCACAGCTGCGCCCCATATGCTGCCCCTATGTGTGTCCTGTCTGATCAAGTTGCCCCGCCTTGTGACAATTCGCGCCGCTGTGCACGCACGCTGACTACCCCTGCCATTTGATGGGTGGTGGGGCCAGTGCATGTCCATATAGTGGTGGTCAGCAATTCTGTGCCCATACAGACGAACAAAGGCAGACCGGTGGCTCTTGCCACCGATCACAAGGCGGCCAGAGTGAACGCTCGGTAGCTTCCGCCTCACAAGGCCAAGCGCATACCAAAGCCCCGGGGATAGACGTCATGACTGATATGCTGCAGCAGGTGGGGGAAGTGTTGGCTTTTGTGACGACTGCTTGAGCTGTGAGTGTCCTATGAGCAGCCTCAGGATAGCAGTAGCAATAGTATATCATAGCATAGCAACTATCTTTTCTGGCGTGGATAGCATAGCAACTACCAACTCTGGTGTCTTGCAATCACCCAAGCAACGCATCACACTTGGTGACTGCAAGGAACCAGAGTAGGTAGTGCTAGCAGCACCTGCATACCGACATCTGCATACCGACACTCTGCATAGCCTGCACCCATCTAAAACTGGCTGTGCCTGACAAGCAGTCTGTTGGGTGTGCTATTGAAGGCATACCATGGTAACCCCAAACCCTAAGCCCTAAACCCTAATCCTTGTGCCTGCAGGAGCTGTCAAAGGTGACGCAGCAGCTCGGGTGGGCCCAGGGGGTGCTTTCCCCCGCCGACATCCAAATAGCGCACCGGCCCAACGGCAAAGAGTGGCTCCTGGGTGAAGGGGCTTTTGGAAAGGTGCGTGCGGCTTGGAATACTTGGAAGGGGTGGCTGTCAAGGTCATGGAATTTTCCATGGCAACTTGTGGTCTACCATGGGCCTCTCAGAAACCCTAACCCTGAACCCTTAACAGTTGGACCTGCCGTTCTCCAGCTGTAGTCGGCGTTCCTTGCAAAACCCTAAACCCCAAACCCTAAACGGTTGAAACCTTCCCTGATGGCAAGGAGTGGCTCCTGGGTGGAGAGGCTTTTGGAAAGGTGGGGACCCAGACTACTGCTGACAGTGTGTTGGGGCTGCTGGTGCCCTCTAGGACACCCTAGAGGGTGTCTGCCCACCTGGCCAGGGCTTGCTAAGGGTGTACCCAGACTATTGCTGACAGCGCATTGGGGCTGCTGGTGCTCTTCGAGGGTAGGGTATTTGCCCACCTGGCAGGGCTTTGCTAAGGGTGTACCCAAACACTTGACCAAGTGCACAGATGTGGCATTGCCTAAGGCCACACGCAGAAATAAACGTGGTTGGGGTGCCCCCCCCCGTCCGAATTTTCGAAAAATGCATGCAAACGATCGGATTTTTGGGGGTCGAAAAAAGCAACACTAGAGGCCCCTAAATGCTCGGGAGGCAATTGAAATGGGTCAAGCACCTCGAAACGAATCCAAAACCACCCTCAGAAGCAAAATACATCCCCGGAGGAAAGCAAATGGTGGTGGGATTGGTATTATAGTCTGGGGATTAGACTTGGGGATGGGGATTGGCATCTGGGGATTTGGGGTGTTTGAGATTTAAATCTGGTTGTGAGTGGTGCAGGAAATCTGGATATCAAAATCCCCAATTTTTTATGATGGGACAGGAACATCATGAGTTTAAGGGGTGGGGAGCAGTCTGGGCACTGAGAGAGTCACTTCGGGACTTGTTACACCCCCAAGGAGACCCAAAATGACCCTGGATGGGCCTTGTAAACATCCGACCAAATACAGTAAACCGATCAAATTTCAGCCCCCCCCGTGGTCCCCACCGGCCCTACCGGCACCCCAACCACGTTTGTTTCTGCGTGTGGCCTGACTGTACAGATGTGGCACTGCTCTTGCCGATGCACTGGAGATGCAAGAGTACTTGCTGCCACACAACGTGGACAAAACCCCTACACTCACCACCTGGTGAAGCTCGCACGTGCTTCACCCTACACCCTACACCCTACACCCAGACACCACCCGCTGCAGCGCACACCCAGCTGCTGTGCCCAGGTGTACCTTGCAAACCCTAACCCCAAACCCTAATCAGTTAAGGTGTACCTTGCAACCCCTAACCCCAAACCCTATCTGTTAAACCTTTCCCTTGCCCAGGTGTACCGCGCCACGGTGTACGGCGAGATGCCGGCAGCTGTCAAGGTCATGAACCCCTCAACCTCAACCGGCATCGACGCGACAGCGGTGCGCGAGATCGCATTCCTGCGCAACCTTCAGAGCCCCAACGTGGTCCAGTTCATAGGCGCGGCCATCGGCGATGGCGGCACCCTCATGATTGTCACTGAGCTCATGGCGGGGGGTGACCTGCGCTCAGCCATCACAGCGGGGGTGGCGCTGTGGAAGAACAGGTACGTGGAGCGATTCATTGATTGTGTGTGAAATAGGGTTTAGGGTTCACACACAGTGGAGGCAAAAACCCTGTTTGAGGGATATTCAACTATACTGACTCAGTACTACGTTACTATTATTAGTACACCCCTGATGTAATACTCCCTCCCGTCCACTGGATGGTGGCTGTGGTCATGAGGCGCCCAGTTAATCATGATTGGCAGTCACTGCGTCACCCACAGCGCCTCATTGTGAGGCAGGCATTGGGTTCAAGACCCGGGCGGCCCAATGAGTCTGAAAAGCAACTGTGGCAACATGCAGGGGACCAAGGATTCTACTGGACGTGGCCATGGGGCTCCACTTCCTCCACACAAGGCGCATCATGTGAGTCACAGATGGCATTTCTCAGTGTAGGGTTTAGGGTGTAGAGTTTAGGGTTTAGGGTTGCAATGCAGTTTTTGAATGCGGCTATCCTGTGACCTGTACACCCGGTGCAGCTCTGCTCACTCGTTTTTGGCAACTCCCAACTCTGCGCATACTATCCGTGTGACTGTAAAACATGGTTGGTGTCTCACAAAATTGGTGTCTCGCTGCCCAGCCACTTTGACCTCAAGCCCGCCAACGTGCTCCTGACCAAGACCCTGGCAGCCAAGATAGCGGACATCGGCCTGGCCAAGGTCTCGAACAAGACACAGGTGGGTGTGTTTAACACCTGCACATGCATACACTGACTGGTTTGATGGGGATTAGGGAGAACAGGGATATAGCATTGTCAAAATTGGATATTTTGGGGCTGTTTGGGCCAGGGGGCGCGCCTGCATATGGGTGGCAAACCACACATCTAGCATGCTCAACACTGCACATACGCTCACCTGTACTATTTGCTTCAGATCACTGCTGCGCTAAATTCCTAATCCCTCTCGCCGGGGAGGCAATACTCTTCTCAAACCTGAACCTAAAACACACACCTTGCGTACTCAACCCACAATGCTGAGTTACACACCTTCCTTTCTACCTGCACTAGGCCACGGCCTGCGGGTGGACGTGAAAGTTGACATGTACAGCTGAATATGTACAGCGCAGCCATGGAGGGGACACTACCCTACACCCTGAACCCTAAACCACACTCCTGGCATGCGCAACACTGCCCCCTTACCCACTGCCCACTTACACGCGTCCCTACCTGCCCTAGGTCACGGCCGCCCTGGGCACCTTTGCCTACATGGCTCCCGAGATCCTGCAAGGCCTGCGGGTGGACGTTAAAGTGGACATGTACAGCTTTGGGGTGGTGATGTGGGAGGTGATCACTGGGGAGGTACCACAGAGGGGCATGATGCGGGAGCTCAGGTGGGTGACAATGGCATGCTGCATGCACCTGTATACAGCAAGGGGTGTACCGTACAGGTTGCTTTTTAACCACTTGGGAGGTCATGATTGGGGAGGTGCCACAGAGGGGCATGGTGCAGGAGGTGAGGTGGGTGCCAGCCATTGGCATGCACCTGTATGCCGTGATCGGCGGTTATCGTATACAATAAGTATAAAGTTGTTTTAATAAAAGGTATTTGAGGTTACCTTTTATTACCCTGTACTCATGATTGTCCCCGGGGAGTGCCCCCCCGAGCTGGCCCAGCTGCCATATCTCCAATCCCCACATAAAGTATCCATCCCCAATGGCTCATATATGACAAAAATCTCGCAGGGTCCCCGGGGAGTGCCCCCCCGAGCTGGCCCAACTGGTGAACGCGCTCATGTCCCAGGATCCCACAGCCAGGCCCTCTGCATCCCAGTGCATGGAGGCCCTCAAGCCCTTCATCCCCGGGACCAACAAAAAAGTCACGGTGGCGGACGAGGCGGGGGCGCTGGCGGCCGCCAACCGCAACTCCAGCCACCCTGGTGGGCGCAGCCTGGGGACCGACACACGCAAGCTGGAGGTGGTGAAGTTCAAGGAGCGCGCCAAGTCCATGGCGCCGCACAACCGGCACAAGGTGCGTTCCCCAATACACCTTAAACCCTAACCGTAAACCCTAAAGCCTTCAAGGACCTTGGCCAGTCCATGATGCCTCACGACCGGCACAAGGTGGTGCGTTCCGGAGTATAACCAAAACCCTGAATCCTATACCCTTCATGTCTGCGCCAAGTCCATGATGCCTGTAGACCGGCACGAGGTGCGCTCCCGAGTAAACCCTAAACCCTAAGCGTAAACCTTCATGTCCGCGCGAAGTCCGTGATGCCGGCGACCGGCACAAGGTGCGCTCTTGATTCAACCCTATACTTGAACCCTAAACCCTTCAAGGGACGTGTCTAGTCCTTGATACCTTCAATACCGGCACAAGGTATTTGACCCCGCTCTCCTCCTCCACAGTCGCAGTCGACGCTCGGCTTGAAGGAGCGCATGGGCGGGGAGTTCAGGATCTACCTGCTGGCGGAGGCTGTGTTCCAGAGCATTTCTGCTGACCCTGAGTTCACCCCCTTGCTGGACAGCCTGGATGCCAGGCAGCTAGGCAGGGTGAAGATCGATGCCGCCTCGTTCATCTTTGACGGGCCGCATGCGTTCAAGGTACAGTGGCTGCACTCCCATGTGCTCCAATCCTTAACCACTAAACCCTAAACCCTAAACAGTCGCTTCTTTGATCGTTGATGGGCCCCATGCGTTCAAGGTATAGTGGCGGCACTCCCATGTGGAATCCCATGGCGGTGCTCACACATGTGTGCTACAACCCCAAAACCCTAATCCCCCCAATGCACGGCATGGTGAAGATCGATGCCGCCTCATTCATCTTGGACGGGCCCCATGCCTTCAAGGTACAGTGGCTGTACCCCCATGTGCTCCAACCCTGAACCACTAAACCCTAAACCCTAAACCCTAAACAGTCGCTGCATTCATCTGTGATGGGCCCCATGCGTTCAAGGTATAGTGGCGGCACTTCCAAGTGCTCAAAAAGCTAGGGCAATGGCACTTGTGCAACCCCATGGCAGTGCTGAAGCATGCATGCAAACGCCATGCCAATGCCAATGAACATGTGCTCAAGCGTGCTAAGCAGCTGCTTACTGCCGTGCCAGTGTTAAATGTGTGTGCTAAGCGTGTGCGCAATCCCATGGGCAGTACTGAGCCATGTGGGCAAAGGGGGTGTGCAATCCCATGGGCGCCACTCAGCCATATGTGCAACAAACCTTTTCTGAAGCATGTGTGCCATGGGTGCAGGGAGGCAACGCCCTGGAGATCGTGGATGGCCTGGTGCAGCGCTATGGCCTCACATCCCGCCACTACAACGAGCTCGTGGGGCACCTCATCGGCGCACTGCTGGACGCAAAGATAGCAGATGTGCGTGTCTAGGGTCTAGGGGCTCAGGGTTTTGCTGGATGCAAAGACAGCAGATGTGCGTAGGGTATTGCTGCACGCCCACTTGCCGCTGTCGGCCCCTGATTACCATCACATGGACGCCAGACGACCATGCATGATGCAATCCTCCCATGACCACCGCTGGACTGCGCATCAGCCAGAGCACGAGTTGGCTGCAGGAGGGCGCGTACTGATGGACTTGGTAGTGAAAAACGCCAGTAGCACGAAAAGGTGGGCGCTGATTCGTGTGTGCACCACTCCCGCAGGACCTGGTTGAGGAGGCGATAAACAACATGGTGGCTGTGGAGCACTTGTTCCCGGATGTGGGCGATATGTTCCCCTCTGCCTCCAGGCCCAGCTCGTCTGGAAGGATCCCAACCGCGATGCAGCAGGTAAACCTTAAACCCTAACCAGTTCGGTAAACCTTGCAACCCTCAGCATGTCACCTGAAACAACTCACGCATGCTACCCTAGGCTCTTGGCTTCTCTACGGCCAGCCGCATCATGGGCACAACATGTATAAACACCCTTAAACCCTAAACCCTAAACCCTAAACCAGCCCACGCCATGCCCTGCTGCAGGTCGGTGGTTTTTCTGAGGCCAGCCGCATCATGGACACCATGTATGACTTTGTGTGGGAGGACCCAGTGCTTGCGCCGTTCTTCACAAAGTCAAAGAGCGACCCCCGGGCCTTCATGCGCCAAAAGGTAGGCATGGCCCATGTGGGGGGAGGGGGGAGAAAATGGGGAGAAAAAGTTAAAGGGGAGGGGAGGCGCACGCAGGCTCTTGAGATACGGTCAGGCGCTCAACTGCTGCAGACCAAGGCCACGTCATGTGTGTTTGAGGCCCCTAAACCCTAAACCCTAAACTGAAAACCTCGTTCAACTGCTGCAGACCGAAATCACGTCGTGGGTGTTTGAGGGGCCCACTGCAGAGGCCACCGCCCGCATGCAGGCGGCGCATGTGCAGCCAGTCAGGCGGGGGCTCAATCGGGGCCACTACACTGCCTTTGAAAAGTGCCTGGAGGCCGCACTGGGCAAGCACAAGTGCTCGCAGGTGGGGGGTTCAAAAGGGCAGCTGGAGCTAAGCAGGGGAACTGTGGTTATATGACAGCAACATGCGCAACAGTTGAGAGCACTCCCTCCTACCCTCCATGTTGGTCTGGCAGCCCTCCTGGGTATCCAGTCCTTTACAAAGTAATACTCTTTATCCCCACCACCATCTGCTTGCCACCTAGCGCCCACCACCACCACCTGACCCCCCCCCACCCCCCACCCCCCCCCCACCCACACCCACACCCACACTACCAACACACCACCACCGCCACCCGCCCACCACCACCAACCCCCCACACAGGAGGTCACCCAGGCACTCCTGGGCAACCTGCGCAAGTGCATGGCCCATTTCCCGGAGGCCCAGCAGGCACAGGAGTCAGTGGTAGCGCAGCTGGGCGGCCTGGCTGCTGTGGGGCGCATCATCGACAAGCTGTACGAGCGCATATGGGCGGACCGCCAGCTGGCGGGTTTCTTCCAGAGCTCCATGACCTCCTCCCCGCACAAGTTCATGGCAATGCGGGTAAGTTAATAAATTAAAAATTGGAAAAATCTATGCGGCCTGCTGGTAGGTGCTTGTGTAAGGCTGGTTCATAACTGTGGGTGGGTTGGGTTAGATTACCATTTTTGTGCTGCTGCTTTGTCACCTTTTCCTCAATAACAACATTCCTGGTATACAAATTGTTGGAAAATACTGTAGTTCTTTGGTTCTAGATGATAGCGCTGCATTCATCAGATGCATGGATGATCCGTGCATCCAGAGCACGACCCAGCATTGGCAACGCATTGCGGGTAAGCGTCTGTCAATATGCGGTCCTGAAAAGCATCATCTCTGTGTGTGCAGACTGCCTTCATGAGCTATGTGTTTGAAGGGCCCCATGCCCACAAGGGGGAGGATGTTGTCAAGCTGCACGCACCCATTGTTGCCCAGCACAAGCTCACAAGGGACCACTTCGACCTCTTCAGGAACCACTTCATCCAAGCTATGAGGTACGCTGCCCTAAACCCTAAACCCTAAACCATTGTGCTTTGCTGTTTGCACCAGTGGCAGCAAGTCAAAATCTTAGGAGGTGCCGGCACCGTGTATCTGCACCAAGGCTCTCCACAATATTCTCCCTTCAACAACCGCAATCATATGCATGCAGCTCCTTATTGCCACGCTGCGGATGAACAAAACCGCCACCCATTTTGGCAACAGCACGTGTCAGTTGTGAGATTCAGTAATGGTGGATCCTGACCACGTAAAGCGTATGCACGCCCTAAGCAAAACCTTTTGAAGATAAAATGCATTTCTTTGCAGGGAGTTTTCTGTGCCCCAGAGCGTGGTGGATGAAGCTGTGAAGAACCTCGACACGCTTGAGGTGGCCTTCCCTGTGCCGACACAGACTGTGCTGAACGCGGTGGGTGGCATCATGGCGGCTGGCAAAATCATCGATAGCCTGTACAACAACATCTGGCAGGACCCCATGCTCAGCACCTTCTTCCAGTCCTCCATGGCCAGCAACCCCCGCAAGTTCATGGCGATGCGGGTACGTAACTGAATAAAAATAGAAACATAAATAAGTATACATATGCAGGATGACGTGTGGCCATGACGCATGCAGATAGCGTGCAAGCTCAATCCCCAACAGCCGTTGGAATTTCTTGGCAAGGAGGACATGGATGCTGGGTAGTTTGTTACTTGTTAGATTTTATTGCTGCAAAATAGAAGGCTGTCTGTATGATCCACGTTGGGACTAAGTATGAAAGCATATGCAATGTGGCCGTAGAGTCTGCCAGGTGTTTGCAATTGGGCGCGTATTACTTCCACGGGAATGGCTGTTTGCACCTACACTGCTTTCAACATCCCAATCACCCACTGTACTCCTAGCCTGATTACCTCTTGTGTGTGTAGACTGAGCTCATTGGCTTTCTGTTTGAGCGACCCGACAAGTCAATCGGTGGGAGGAACGTGGTGGACATGCACGTGTCCATTATCAAGGCCAAGCAACTGGATCGCCGCCATTTCCATGCGTTCCTGGGCCATTTGGACAAGGCATTGAGGCAAGTACTTGCGCCTTGTGTGGCAGGGAAAGCAGGATCCAAGCAACGTGCAAACTTACAGCACCATAGCATTCCACCACCTTTTGGTACATCACCTACAGCGATTGCATATAAACCCTAAATCATAAACCATAAACAGGTTCCCTGCGGATTGACAAGGGTGTGGTGCTTTGTTCAGGAGTCACGATGCACCAGCCAAGGCCAGGAAGACAGTTCTGGAGCGGTTGTCCATTTTGGAGGAGGCTTTCCCTGTGCACAAGGATACCTCCAGCGGCACCCTCGAGTCCCTCAAGACTTCCACACTGGGCGTGAGAATCATCGATGACCTGTATGCGCGCATCTGGGAAGACAAGGAGCTGGTGCGCACAAAATCACATAAGGATTGGCAAACTTTGCTGAAGTTCTCAGCTCCATTACTTGACATTGAAGCCATGCCAATAGCAACTGTCGACTTTTGTAGCAGTGCAGGAGTGTTGTTTGGGACCATTACATCTCCCATTTGTTTATTGTTCCAGCACTTTGCACCCATGTGACCACGTGTGCGTTTGGTGCACCAGTCTGTTGTTGTCAGCAAGTCATTGACAACTTATGTCTGGCTTGTATTCTTATCTAGACAGGCCACCAGGTTGCCTGAACCATGCTGTTGGTTGGCTGCCACTCAATGTCCCAGCTCTGGTCTGAGATTGTGTGACGTAATGCCTGCGATACCGTGTTCTGGTGATAGTAAGCTGCCTCAGCTGTCGACTGATGTGTAACAATGTCCCTTGTTCACCAGGCGCCCTTCTTCAAATCGTCCATGAGCTCCAACCCCAGGCATTTCCTGGCAATGAGGGTAGGTTCTGGCATGAGGGCATTGACTTTACTGTATGCTGGACACTGACCTGTATGTATGGGTGCCACACCTGCAATCCTTATGATCAGTATGTTGGGTTAGATCCCCATAGTTTGAGGAGCGTTGGCCACTCACGACACGATCATTTCATTGGCAACTAACTTGTTGTCAACTTAAAACACGATGTGCAACTCACGAAACAACCGGTGTCGTGCAGACTGAGCTGTCTGGCTTCCTTTTCGAGGGACCCTTCTCCTACATTGGTGCCAAGGACGTCATTCGCTTGCACCAGTCAATCATAAAGAAGCACGGCCTGAACAGGAGGCACTTTGACCTGTTTGCCAGCCACCTGGAAGCAGCTCTCAGGTAATGGCAAAGGATGTGGATTTGATTAGTTTGCTGCAAATATATAAACAAAAATAACTATATTTGTACTACACCCAATGTATGGTGCTACCTTGGTATGGTCTCAGGAGCCATGCCTAACAATGTGCTTTTATTTCAAACTTTGTCTGCAATCAACAATCCATCAGTGTATCCTAGGAAGATCTGCAGTTCACCACCAGATGATACATCAAAGTCCTTCCAACTCCATGGCTTACCTACCAGACGGCAAGAAAACCCACTGCAGCTTGTATCCTTCAACAACGAGGACATTTACAATCAATCCACCGCTTGCAGGCACCACAACATGAACCCTGCTTCAGTGGACAAGGTGAAGGAGCACATTGCAACCATCGAGCACATCTTCCCCGAGGCATCCACCGCTGGTGTGGCCAACGTCATCTCCCGCCTGGGGGGCATGACCGAGGCTGGCCACATCATCGATGAGCTGTACGATCGGATATGGGCTGACAAGGCACTGAGCAAGCATTTCCTGGGGTCCATGGCTGCAAACCCCCGCCGATTCATGGCCATGCGGGTAGGTGAAGGGCAGGGGATATAGTGGACAGCAGGGCAGTGCCCTGCTCTTTGCTAATTCTTCCAACCAATGCACCTGTTCAAGCCATGGCAGCCTGTACTTTAAACTAAGAGAAAATCATTCTTTATCAGTATTGGGTGTGTGAAGGTTTGCCCGCAACTGATTATGCAACTCAATAATAGTTACTAGACGTGGAGATAGTGGACCTTGTATAAACCCTAAACCCTAAAACCCTAAACCCTAAACATGTATTAAAGCTCGTGATCCTCTGCAATCAAATGGCCGTGCACTCTGATGCTATCCCCAACCATTGCACCAGGCAATCAGCCAACTCCTCCACCTTTGCATCAGAAGGGGTGTGTGAGCGACTGATTACCTGACTATCTATACACATTCCCGCTGGAAAGTCAAGATCAGCAGTCAACCCCTGTACATGCAGCGCCAGGCAGGTCTGTCCTCAACCTTCCAATCATGGTTGCTCACAGCTTCTGTGTGGATGCAGACGGAGCTCCTGGGCTTCCTCTTTGAGGGGCCGGGCAAGTACTCTGGCGCACAGGACATGGTTGCCCTGCATGAGCCGATAGTCAAGGCGCACAAGTTGACACAGGAGCACTTCAAGGGCTTTGTGGATCACCTGGAGGCCACACTCAGGTATGCCTAGGGTGTTGCCTAGGGTGTGCCTAGGATATGTCAAGGGGTATGTCAGATTGCAAGCCGCATGTACTCTGTGATCTTGGAGGTCATTCCTGATCAGCATCAACAAACTAAAACATCTACTTGCGGGCCACAATTGGATGCAGCGACGACATCCTTTCACTCACAATGGTATGCCTTTTGCGGGTGGTGCTGTAGCCCACCAACCATGGCCCAAGGTGTTGATCCCGTGCTTTTCGCTTGTGCAGGGCCCACGACGCGCCCCAGGACGTGCTCGCGTTCGTGCTGGGCAACATCGCCACCATCGAGCACGTGTTCCCTCCCGCCCAGCCGCCCTTGGCCCCTGCCAGGTCGCCCGTCCTGCAGCCAGGGATGAGCTCCAGCCCGCCTGCCACGGGGACACCGCCCCAGCCACCAGCCGCACCTGCAGCCAGCTCTGCAACACCTGATGCGTTTGCAGCAGTGGCCAACACACCGTGGGAGGAGGCGGAGCTTGAGAGCCCCTGGTCCATCCCGCTGGACGACCATCGCCAGCTGTCTATGGAGAACCCCGGCGCCCTGCCATGCGCCAGTGCGGCAGGCAGTACCGAGGCCAGCCTGGATGCGCGGCAGCTGAGCCAGGGAGCTGAGTCAGCGTGGTCAGGAGGCAGTGGCGAGGCAGTGGCGCCACCTACAGGGCAGCAAGGGGGGGGACTAGCAGGTGCTGCGAGGAGGAGGTCCATGTCTCCTTTTGACCAGAGTCGGTCAGCTGCTGCCAAATCTGTGGTGGCCATCAGGTCCCACCTCAACTCAGCGTAGGGGACTTCACACGCAGTCAGCGCAATGTGATAGGGCAGCGCATTTGGCAGTATGCGGTCAGCAACGCGCTTCTACCGATCTCTGTTGGGTTGTCGCAGCTTGTCAGCACGATGGACTTCTTGGTAATTTTGTGGTTGCCTGCCACTGGTGCCTTTGTGTAGCGCATAAGACACACTGGTTGCACCGTGTAATGCGGTGATTTTTGTTTCTGCTGCACTTTTTGTCTGCTATCTGCCACCACCGTGTTCTTTTCAAAAACCTTCAGCATTTACAACATCTGCCTACCAGTGACGCGCCACCTGAGCTGTGGTTAGCTCTGCATTCTCATATCCCTATGCTAGCTGAGTATGCGCGCAAAAGCAAGCTTCCTTGGAGGGATTTTCAAGTCGTACTTCTTTTCCCTTTCCCAGTTCCCAGAAATAACCAGCATGTTTTTGTTTTCAATAAGCCTTGCCGGCCGTGCCAAAAGGAACACTGTTTGCTCTACCCGAACTTGTTCAATATATTGAGCAGATTTGCTTTACCTGCATTCACTTTCAATGTTGCCAACAGTTGTGTCGCCTTGTGTACCCTTGTTTGGTTGCCAGCAGTGCCAGGTGCTTATCGTGAGCCCTTCTGTTTGCCAATAACTTCTATATCACTACGCTGGCTACCTTTTCTACTGTCAGCCCAGTGGGCAGGTTTCTTTAACACTTCAAAGTGCCTCTTTTCAACAAAAGTGCTGGGCACCACTGCCTCTTTAATGTGTCACAGCTTCGATGTCACCCTTCTTACCCTCCACAGGACTGAGGTGGAACATTGGGGTTCAGAGTGCTTGCCAGACGGTCAGCAAAAGCACTTAGTAGTCCTGCGTTGTGGAACCGCCAAACAACACCGAAGTTAAAAAATCGTCCTACATGCATGCATATGGCATTATTCTGCATGCATGCATCTGCGAAGGGCTCGTGAACAGTTCAGCTCAACAAGGCCGCATCGTAGGCAAGCATACTGCTGAGATTTGGATGCAGCGAGTGTTCGACACACAATATACGGGCGCCGACCCGCTTGCCCGTAATGTGGTTGTTATAACCATGGGTCAACCCGCGCGGTTTCGCCTGTCACACCGAGTACATATATGTACGAAACCACCAGACAAAGACCTAGTGTGCTAAAAGCAAGTTTCTGCACAGCAGTTGCCGTATAGCAGCCCTTGCCGGAACTGTAGTCTGTCTGTGTGCACCTGTTTGTATCCTGTTGGTATCCTGGTGGGCACGCTGCGTAACCCTGGTGGGCATGTTGATTGAGACCCGAAAGGCATCCTCATGAAACGCGAAAGCCACCGCCTCCACTGTCGAAGATGCGTATAAACGTACCTTCACTGGGGTGTTACAGCACTGGGTAGCGCCCCTGGTGGTGCCACCCAGCTACCCAACTGTATCCTCAACCTCCAGTCAGATGGCGTAGACCATGTCAACGGCAAGCTTGTGGAGGCCTTGCACCCTTGCCTGTACGGCTTGGGGTTGAAAGGCATGGCCATGCTTGCGACAGAAATTCAGCCTGAAGGCCAGAGGGCGCTGGATGACGCAGCCTTGCGGCAGAGCACAGACAACCTCAGCCTTCGACCAGTGTACTCGGAGCAGCATGCCAGCGCTTCCTTGCTTGTGTGCCAGTTGGCGGTGAGTTTCTTTGCCTGGAACACTCGCCTGGAATAAAGCACCTGGAACAAAACACCTGACCCTGCTGTGAAACGCTTAGCTCTCACCTTACAGCTTGGGTGACCGACGCTGGGCGTGCATGCGTGTATGGCAGGACATGGAGGCAGTGGCTCAGCAGCTGAGTGCCCAGGAGCTGTTGCGGTGGCAGCACAACATCCACGCCCGCTTCGATGTGCTGGCCAAGGAGCACGACGTCTACAAAGTGGATGCATACAGTACGTACAGCAGTTTACTGGCATGCACGTCATCCTCATTCTAGTCTGCACTTGGGCTAGGCAGCAGGAAAGTGGTCATCGCCTAGATGCCTAGTCACCTGAACGCCCAGCCGTTGGATATGACGTTTCTGCCTTATTGCAGATGGCAAGTACGTCCTGGCCGCCGGGATTTTCGACCGCGACCCCCAGCATGCTGTCCGGCTGGTCATTCTGGCCAAGGCAATGCTGCGGGCTACCACGGAGGTAGGTTCCACCGCATGCAAGGCTATCACTGAATCCCAGTGGCAGCAGTAAGTGAACGCCAAGCCCACAGCAAGGTCACCATGAACCCAGTGGCAGCAGTGAGTGACCGCCACCCTCACATATGCACTGAGTTGGCAGGCAGACTTGCGGGCTGTGGCGCCATTTCCTGGCTTTGTCTGTAGCTTCCCTCAAGATGCAAGATGCAAGCTTCCCTCAAGATGCGGCAATGGCACAGGCAAAAGCCAGGACGGGGCCGTGTTGCAAAAGTGTTGGGTAGCGTGATCCAGCCCATGCGCCCCTTTGCATTGCCCTGCACCATGTCAGCATCCCGCACCATCAGGCAGCCAATAACGCTCTTACCTTGTGCTGCTGGTGGCGTGCAGATCCCAGAGCTGTTCAACCAGCCTGCTCGCCTGCGCATGGGGTTGCACACAGGGCCCCTCACCAGTGGGGTGGTGGGCTGCAAGCGGTTGCACTACATGCTATGGGGAGCCACATCTACCACAGCTGAGCTCCTGTGTAGGAGCTGCAGCGTGAACTGCATCCGAATCTCGCAGGTAAGGTCTACCTCCAGTGCTCATGTAATTTGGTAATGGTTGCACAGTATGCCATTAGGGGTGGGTGAATGGGGCGTGGGATGACATCTAAGCCTGTTCTCTGCTTGCACCAGGCCTCAGGAGTGCCACAGGGTATCAATGCCCATGGGTTTGGCGCTCCTGCAGTGTGCTCATCGACCAGTACCAGCGTGCTATCAATGCATCGCATGGCATAGCTGCTTTGCCTGTCCACGCGATTAAGACATGTGCTCTCCATCCACAAACACGGGGCTGACGCCAGCACTTCCCATGCGCAGGATGTGGTGGATGCACAGCCAGACCCTGGCCAAGTAGCTGGACCGATGAACATGGTGCTGCCAAACGCCAGCACCCTACAGGTAGGCCGGTGTCGTGTTAATGTTACTACTGCAGTGCGTTCCTGCCAATAAGCAAGATCAGCAGTCGGCCAGTGTACGCACGGCCAGTATGCTAAATGCAACCCACCAGACACTACAACACTGGCTTGTGTAAACTCGGTGTCTGGGAATAATATCAGTGGTGCAGTAGTAGTTCATACCTAAGTGCCATCGCCATGATGCCAAAGGTCATGCGTTACCCCCTTAAAGCCTGGCCCAGCTGGCACCGTGCGAATCGCCCACCAGCTCACATGCGCTGCACTGCATGGCACGCATGCATGCGCTGTACTGCTCGATGTACATCCATGACCCAGGCTGAAAAGGGATTTTGTGTCAACAGACATGGGAGTGCCATGTGCCCGGTGTGTCCCCGGCACTACCCCAGCCTAGCTTGTCAGCTCCGAGCAACGTGACAGGGGCCTCCCAGGGCTCCATCAGTCGGAGCTTGCGCTCATCCCATCAGCCACCATACTCCCGCAGTGGCAGTGGCGCCGTGCATGGCAATCTGCAGGACTCGGCCAGTAGTGGGCGGCGGTAGAAGGGATGCATGAGGGAGCGGCTGCACATGCGTGGGTGGTGCGGGGCCTGCCTTGTATCAGCGGAGGGCATGGCGCAGGCCGTGATGTGCACTCCATGGTGGAGCCATTTCAGTGGAATGAGATGAGCCGGCACGGGTGTTTTGTGCTCGTCTTTTACTTTGCATGGCGGCAGTTTTAGTGCTGACGGCGTGTTAGATGCAAGGCAAGTCTCGAGTGCCACCTGCAATGGCACCAGTACCATGCGCTGCCGGGCGTCCACTGGGGATTTTGACTGAAATACTTGCAATTTTTTCCATGGGAGGTTGGGTTTGCTGTTCTTTGCAGTCACATTTTTTTTGTCAGGAACACGGCTATTACGGCATGAAAATGTGCTATATACCGATACAATGAAAGGGGTGTGAACCCTTGCTATCCGATCGCAAAACCTGGTGCTTTCTTTTGTCTGTTGATCGGCCGACGTAATTTTCATTGCGGCTTGTAGGTCATGTGCTCAGCTCCTGCTTTCTCATACCAAGAAGAAATTTTGCATTACAGCTAAAATACAACGCATGCGCGCAGTTTTAATCTGAGGGCCTCTACACGGCCCAGTTGCCGTATCATACCGGGTGGGTAGAATTGAAATCTTGCACTCCGCACCTAGTCTATCCATGGGACCGATCTTTGCCAGTGCTTACAGATTGGGGTTCCATTACGACAAGTGTATTTTGGAACATACTACACGCCGTAAGAAAAGGAAACTATTCTGGTAATTTATGCAAGCCCCTTGGAGGGGCGGCCGTACGCAAGCCTTGGCGACTCGCCGTTGAACGCCCGCACAGTCAATGCCATCATTGATTCAACTGGGTTGAACATGGCGCGCAGCTGCAGCAGCTGCCAAAGAGCTTCAGGTGGAAATTCTATGAATGGCGTTCACATGCCTGGCAATGACCCATGCCTCAGTGATCGGAGATTCATTTTCAATATCAGAGCCCTTCATACCCTCAGTGACAGCTGCAGTGACAGGCACTGTCGGAGTGACAACGCAACCTGCATCAACTTTTGTGGCTGTTCAACTTCGGAAGCTGTACAGACTGCAGTGATTGCCACACAGTAAGCCGCAGGCTGTCGATGGTATTCAATATTCAAATTGCAAATTACAACTGATTTCAGTTTGTGGATTGACCAGTTGCCATTGAGAACCCTACACACCACTCATCAGCCGCAGGCGATTGTGACGGGCCCGCGGTCCTACTGAGGCTGCAGTGGTGAGCTTCAAGGCTATGTGGTCAATTAACACTCGACTGACGGCAGCAAACAGTAGTCTCCCAATAATGGTAAAGCCAACATGGTAACTAATAGCAGCAGTGTGGCCAGCAAGCTTTCTGAAATCCAAGCTCAGCTGATAGAGTAAACACAAAACTCCCCGAAGTGTTGCCTAAGATTCAGGCTGGGAACGAACGTTTGAATGCTGCTGTACTGTAAGGCTGTTAATACCGGTGGCCGCGGATAAATGATGTTCTCCAGCACTCTGCTAGTGCAACTAGGCAAGCTCACAGTGATGTAACGCGTGGGGGAAAACCTTGCCATGCTGTTGTTGCCCAACAGCCCCGCAAACGCTGCATGTACTGCCCCTGCCCCTCACAGAGGGATCATTGGCTTAGTGACCACGGCGTCAATCAAGCCATACTCTGTCGCCTCCTGTGCGGACATGAAGAAATCGCGGTCTGTGTCCACAGTGATCTTCTCAATGGGCTGCCCGGTGAACTCAGCCAGGTAGCCGTTGAGTGTCAGCTTGTGGTGCAGGATCTCGTTTGCCTGGATTTCAATGTCAGCCGCCTGGCCTTGGGCGCCTCCCAGGGGCTGATGGATCATGATGCGGGAGTTTGCCAGGGAGTACCGCTTGCCCTGCGGTGCAACATTGCAATTCAGTCAGATGGCAGTGCTTGCGTAGCACCAGCGGCAAACAACATGACCTTGCCCCCGTGCGTGGACAGCAACAGCTGCGCAAACAATGTACGTAAACACTGCAAGGAGGCGTGTGCTTTCACAGGTGGCTGGTTCAGCACCCACCAAAGGCCATGGAAGGTGACACCACAAGGCATGGATGTTCTGTAATGAAAGGCGGCCTGCCCCCTGTCACGCATGCCCCCGCCATGCATGCAAGTGACTCACCTGGTGGCCTGACGCAAGGAGGAAAGCACCCATGGATGCCGCAAGGCCCACACAGACCGTGCTCACGTCTGGCCTGATATGCCGCATTGTGTCAAACACAGCCATGCCTGCAGACACACGGTGTAGCAGGTCAGCCGTGGTGGTCTCCACAACATCTGGTTTTCTGCAGGGATGTGGTGACCCAAACCCAGCCTAAACAATCAGGGAGCTCACCAGCTGTCACTGAGCCACCAGGGGAGTTGATGTAGATGGTGACGTCCTTGTTTGGCTCAGCAGAGTCCAGGTAGAGCAGCTGCGCCACGACCAGGTTGGCCATGTCATCATCCACTGCGCCACCCAGCCGTACGATGCGCTGCTGGAAGAGCTGGGAGATGACTGCCTGGAAGCGCTCAACCACGATGGGGCTGGGTGGTGGAGGCCCCTGTCCAGCGTATATCTGCGACTCGGATTTGGAAGGGAAGTCCACCGCCCTGTGGGAAGAGGGCGTCCACAGCTTGGGGCTGTGGGTGGCGGAGACCACCAGCCGGCAGGCACGCCCTGCAGGGCTGCGCACGCTGCTGGCGGCGCTGCGGCTGGTCTGCAGACGCTGCATGGGCATAGCCGTGGAGCAGCTGGCAGCCATGGTGGCTGATGTATGGATGTTCTTTGCGTGTGGGGTTTGGGTACTGTGGGTGCAAGTACTGTGGCCCAACGACGCCCCGCTAGGACAGCAAACAGTCAAGGCAGGGAATAGCCTGGTTCTTAATAGGGAGTCGCGATAAACTGCCCTTATCGATACTACAACCCGATGAACCCACCAAAACAACAGCAAAACTAGGCAAAGGCTTATCTGGTCGGCGGATAAATGTGCCGCCGTCAGTGGTCTCCGCCGCCGTCGGTGGTGGCGAATGCATGCATATGACACCGATGTCGAGGACGGTTTATTAACGATTAGAGGAACACACCTTCACGAAAATACCATTTGAGGACTGGCCGTGCGTGTGACGGCATATTTGTGGCTGCTGTACCGGTACATTGGCCGAACTAGGTTATATGACCCCTGTCTCGCCAACCAACACAAAACCTAGCTACAAACTTGGTTAGTTTACAGCCGCTGAGCGTTGCCAAACGTGTGATACCAGAGCATTGGTGTGACCATTTGTGTGAGTGGCTGTCAACATCTGCCGAAGTGTGCCGCTGTGCCAACACAGCTGAAGGGGTCCCCTGAAATTTGCACCTCACCAGACTGCAAAAAATCTGGGCTTTTGGCGGCAGCCTGAAGGCACCAGTGATATGGGCTGCAACCTGAGCAAACGTGCGTGACATATCCCATGGCTTCTGTTAGGTTAAAAGACATGTGGCATGGGGTTGTCCCTTGAGTGCTGAAACAGCTCAATTATGTAATCATGGGCTGCACATATTGACAGCCATGACCTTGGTACTGACTTGCTTACCCCTTGCGGTGTTCAGCTCCACAGGGCCAGTCTGGGCAGCAAATCAGGGGCGTAGCACAGCGACAGCCCGAACTCGCTTCTGGAGCTGTGCCTCGGGTGAAGCTGGTGCTGATTGGGGGTTGTGTAAGTCCAGCAGCCTCTTCTGCACAAAGCACTGTACCACAGATCTAAACAGTCCCTTCTGCCAACCATGCACATAGGATTGTACTGCAGCCTTAGGCACGTATTGCTCAAAGTGAGACTGGTGGCATGTTGCATGTGGGTGGCGTGCCATCCATGCTAAGGGCAGCAACGCAGTACAAGCAACTTGCTGTGTGGTCCTGCAGGGCGTGGGAAAGTCGTCTCTGGTGCTGCGATATGTCAGGGAGCAATTTGACCCTGCCTCCAAAGTCACAATTGGCGCAGCTTTCATGTCGCACACAGTCCATTTGCCGGACGGTCAGTCAGTCAAGTTTGAGATCTGGTGAGCTGCTGCTGAAGAGCACTTGTAAACCATGACAAACCGGGTACTGCGGTTGTATAGCACAGTTAAAGCACACATCTTGGTGGCGTTGTATTGCTGTACTTGTGGTCACACATGGAAACACCGGCATGGGATGAACTGCACACCCACTTGTCTGTTTTACTCGCAGGGACACAGCTGGGCAGGAGCGGTTCTCTTCCTTGGTACCGCTGTATTACCGCGGTGCCCAAGCAGCAGTGGTAGTGTATGATATCACGGACGTTGAGTCTTTCACGCGAGCCAAGCAGTGGGTGACTGAGCTGCAAAAAAACGCACGGAACAGCATAGGTGAGGCTTTCCATGAACGTTAACAGCCCTTGAAGCAGCTGCTTGAGCACAACATCAGTGCTGGAGCCGTTCACTTTGACTGAAATACGGTCAGTATCTCACCGGATCAAACCTGTCCCGCATGCAGCTATCATCTTCACAGGCAACAAGCTTGACCTTGCACAGCAGCGGGCCGTGACAACTGAGGAGGGTATGGAGTATGCCGAGAGGTGAGTATCAATAGCAGTATGAGGTTATGGCTCCTCTGCCCAACTTGCCGGAGTGCAAGTGCATCTGAAGCGTGCAGGGCATTTCCATTTCTTGTTGTCAATGCTGTCGTGTGGTTTTTTGTTGCAATATTTTTTTTAGGTTTCAAGTGGGTCACAAGATTAATTGTCCCGTGTGCAGGAACCAGATGATGTTCATTGAAACTTCCGCCAAAACTAATGAGAACGTGCGAGAAATGTTTGAGAAGGTGGCTCGCAAGATCAGCACACCCAGCGCCGCAGAGCAACCGCCCCTGCCAACCTCTATTAACCCTCGGGCCTCCATTGAAGGCTGACTATTGGTACAATCAAATGCAGCATGACTAGTCACAACTAATTGTGAGTGGAAAATGTTGTTGTGGGTTTGTATCCTGCAGAGGTGTGGATGGTGGTTCGGGCAATGCCAGGAGGGCAGTGTGCGCAGGGTTGTAGTACAAGGCTGGGGTTGTGTATTGTTTAGTCACAATTTTTCCTTTTTGGGCCTGGTTTGGTTCTGTACAATAGATTAGTGTGTTAGCGGACAAGCGGGCAGACTATGACAGCTGCTATGACAGCGGAAAATGGACGTATGCAAGTCCTTTTTGTCCACACCGCGCATCATTTGGGGTGAGGTGCCAGGCACCAGCAATGGGGCACGGTTGGGCGCCAGGCACCAGCAATCCGAGCAGTGACTAAAAAATCAGACGGGGTTTTGCATTTATGTTTCAGCCAATTTAGCTACAAAATCCATTCACTTGGTAAATTGATTGCTTCCAACTCTGAAACATCCTCAGGGTCACACACAGTGACGTTCAGAGTACTCGTCATTTGGTCTTGCGCCGCATTCAGCAACAAACTGCTTGCTTTCAGCATTCACTGCAAAGACTGTCAGAGAAGGCTCCAGGATCTGGGAGGCCTTGTAAAGTTACCAGGCCATTGAAGAAGTATGTTGCCGGCATTAGATGGCCACATCAGCCATCTTCACATTATTGACGCCTACAAAAATGTCACCTTTTACGTATCATGGTCACAACCCCAGCACCTTTACACTTACTTGGAGGCCACAATCAAGTTATAGGCAACCAAGATATACTCAGCCTGATACGCAACGTGTTGCACATGTGCAGCAACTGCAACTGTGTCGTAATAAGCTGGCTCTCTAGCCAAACAGGCCAATCACCCCCTTCCTGCACTCCATGCTGCTGCTCCTAGGTGATAACAGATGCGTGAGTGTGTTATCCCGCACAACAAACCTCCAACGCATGCTGGGTGCGAGCCCCATGAATGGTATTGTACATGCACCTAGTTGATAACCTACCGCCAAGGAGCAGCGTGCAAAAAATAAACTGCTGCCAGCACAGCACTTGTATCACATACGTTGAGCATACATTGCTATGTAAAACCTAAAGTAACTGAGTGACATAAACTCACGACCCATATCACACTACATTGAGTGCGGACAGGACACGCACAACCGTTCACATATAATACAACCGATACAACTTATACACACCAACCCAGGGTACTACTTCACCGAAAACCTGTAAACCCCAGCCCCACATTCCCTACTACACGACCCCATTATGTTACACTAGTGTAAACTACTTACAGGCCCTGACCAGGGTTCTGCGGGAGGCCGGCTGGTATCTTGAAGGGCCTTTTGTACACGCTCTGTGGATTTGGTGTGGCAGCGCCCACTCCGAGGGCCACCAAGCCCCTCCACTCGTGGATCAGGTTGAGGTTGTCAATCACCTGGATCAACAGGGGTGACGTTGTTCAGGCTTTTCAGTTGCTTAACTACCATTCCACGCACTTGTGAAGCAAGCAAAGCAAGGTACGCACCTTGTGGACGCGCTCACAGCCACTGCAGCGCGCAAAGACTGTTCCATTCTCCCAGGCATGTGGGTTGATGGGCTTCTCGTTGCGCGTGCCACACAGGTTGCAGGTGAAGCGGAACTGCAGAGGGAGCAGAGGCGTCAACAGGGGGGCAAGATCAAAGAGCACCACAAATATGCTGATGAACACGTCGACATGGTTAGCAACAATGAGCAAGCACGGTGCCCAGAGATTAAGCAGGGGTAAAATTACCTTGCCAGTCCTGCGCGGGTGCCTGACTTGTGTCACCTGCAGGGCCAAACACAGACGTTACAAACATAGGCTGGATGAGCTGGACCCATGCATGCATGTGAATTTAACACCAGAGAACTACGCACTGAGGTGCTTGGTTGCCACAAGTTAGATGGCCGAAAAAGAAAGTAAGCGTAAAACAGCGGTGCAAGTTCACAGCTGGTTGTGGCTAACACGACCCAGAAACCCACCTCTTCGTTGTCACTGGTGGCAATATGGACCATCGTGACACTGTCTGTGGGCGGGAAGCTGGGACCGTCCTTGAGCACGTCGTACTCGGTGGGGGTGATATCTATGTCAAATCTGGACACAGGAAGAAAAGCGGTGGTGCAGACTGCTCTGGGGTTGAGCACCAAGTCGACCACTGCTTCCGGAGATGTCTCCTGGTGCATGCTGAAGATGCCTGAAGGCGACGCTACAATCAGGCCAGGCCCTCCGACCTTTGGCCTCTGGATGACGAAGTTGCTTCCATAGACCACGTCGTGCTTGACCGCCGAGCTGTCTAGCAGCACGCCGTGGCCATCGGGCAGCTCTATGGGCTGTCTGGGTCCATGGGGTTTGAACTGTCCACCCTGTGGTCCCGAGCTTGCGGTGCATGCAACACCATTGGCGCAGACCCGCCTTGTAACCCTGGCGGTTGGGCAGGCGGAAGGAGCGGTGGAGAACTTGCACAGCAGCATGACAACTCGTTTTTGAAAAGGTACAAAATGCAAGGGTAGGGTTTTGAAACAGTTTCAGGGCAAGCACGCTTGTCGCCCACAGTGCACACCCACAAAACACTTTTGCTCATCAACTGAACAGCTCAACCAGAACGTTCCAACAGTCTACCCTGCAAGTGGTAGGTTACAACTCGTGATGCATGAATCTCAGTTTTGGCCAAAACAAGGGGGTAAATGGACACGGGGAGGTCGGCAGCATGCATTACAAACATTTCATATTGAAAGGCTGTTCAAGTGACGGCAACAACCCGTTTCTGAGTAAAGCTGTAACATCTAAACTGAAGTCGAAGTGCTATACCAAACCTGCTTGGAGGTGGAGCTTTAGTCGCCCCCCAGGACCGTGATTCACGATAGGGCAGCACCCAATGCCACTCTAACTAATTCAACTTTTGAGCGTGGGCTACAAGTCTGTTTAGTGGACCGATTGCGTGGATGGCGTTAGCCTGTCGCATACGGGGTGTCTAAGGTGTAGCAGCATGGCCGGCAAGAAAGGAGGTGCAGGGGTGGCGGACCAAGAGGAGGAATTGGGAGTCGATGTCTGGTCACAGTGCGATACCTGCCAGAAGTGGCGAAAGCTGCCTGCAGGAACAGCAATTGACCCAGATACGGAGTGGTAAGTTGTGCGTTTTGCAGCTTGGATGGACACGCATGTACTAGGCAACTTGGCCTTGGTGAAACTGTACAGCAAGATTGCTTTGCCACGAATTGTACCCAACACTAGCTTTACATTGCTTCAGGTATTGCTACATGAACCCAGAAGCTGCAAAAGCAACTTGCAGTGCGTCTGAAACGGTACGTACGTGTGTTGACTCCTAGCTTTGTGTGGGTGCACACATTTTGGCATGTGCAACCAGCTACACTGGGCTTGGATTCTGTTCAGTGCCTGCTCGCAGCTGCTGGCAGTGTCCTCAGTATCAGGTCGTATAGTACCCTCTCATAGAAAGCAGCGTCACATGTTGATCGGGAATGCCAGGCCAGCAACAAGGGTGGCAGTTGCATGCAGCGCCCACCACCACATGCACCCATGCCCAGCATCCCACAAGCGTAAAACATGGCAATTCCGGGTTATTTATATTGCACAGACCCAGCGTGTGTCATTAATTGTGCCACTGCACTTGGAAGTATGGACTGCGTGGAACGCGCTGGCTAGGGCACCAACTGCAACTGGAACACTCGGTAATCACCTGTGTGGCGGTCATGGTCTCATGCTTCGCTGCATGGTCAGGAATACTCTGACGTTTACGACGAAGAGGATGAGCAGAATGGAGATGCTGTGACATCCACACTAGAGCAGCTGCCCTCAAAGAACAGCAAACACAACTTGAAGGGCGCGTATGGAAGGTAGAGTCGCCCTGTGTTGCTTGCTACTTGGTTGACATAGGCGCATACCCTCACATTCGCTGCTTGCCCATTCCTGAATGTCATGAGGTGATTTGTATCCTATTAAATGAGCCAAGTGGTTTTTGCCTGTGTAGCAGTAAGGGTGGTGACCAAGGAGAGGTCGCAAGGGGAAGCAACGGCAAGGGCAAGCGCAGGGTGGCAGGGGTGCGCTTTTCAGATCCCCTGGAGCAAGAAACAGACAACGTGGCAGTGAAGAAGCGCAAGCTTGCCGAAAAAAATAAGGCAGCCAAGGTGGAATTGCCCAACAAGCGGAAGAAAGCTGAGGCGGGCCAGCCGGAAGGTGTGCTTGGCACGTCTTAAAATTTTGCTGTCTGTGGTGTATCCCTCTGCAGGGGACCAGATCACTGGGTCTCCAATTAGTTGCCTCATGCGTTGTCAATTTTGGCTCCTATGCAGGCGGGCGGCAGCGGCAACCGTCCATCGCCACTGTGCGACGCGGCAACCAAGCCTTTGCCAAAGTGCTGGCAGCAGGAGGGGCCTGGGAGGTGACCAAGGGCAAGGGCAAGTTTGTCACGATGCCTCCGCGGTGGGTATGGGAGGCTTTGACAACGCACGCGCCAGAAGCTACCGACATTGCGCGGGAGGCCGCTGACATCCAGAGTGCAGCAAAGTACTTTGAGGTGAGTCCCGTGGGACATGCATGGCATTGCTACTGTGCTTGTGTACACAGCGGTGATCATCCGGTAATGGAATCTGGGTGCAGATGCCTGAAGGACTGTGGCAGGTGCGTGCTGTAGTACTGCTCAGCCAGGGCATGCAATCCATGGGCACAGTATCATGAGCTTGTAACGTATGGTAGAATGGCATCACTTACTTGGTATGCCAGATTCATTTTCCAAAATTTGGCTAAAATCATGTGCTTACTGTGCTTAGCTGTCGCTGCTGGGGTGTGCAGGGGACAGCAGCAAGCAAGCAGCCAGTGGAGGAATCCACGCAGCTGGCCAAGCTGGCAGTAAGCACTGCCGCAGCTGCAGCCGCAGGCATAACGGGGAGCATCCTGGACAACAGCTCTGCCAAGAAGGAGAAACGAGGCAGCGGCAAGGGCAAGCAGGCAGCACCCAGCACCGGCAGCGGTGGATCGTTACAGCCAGTTGTGGCCAGCGGGACGCATGCGGCGCGGCAAGACGCAGGCTGCAGCTCGGGTTCCCAGCTGACACCGTCGCTGGCGACCGCTGTGGCGCATGATTTGAAATCCCAGGTGGGAACTCGTGAGCCTGGGGATGCTGCCGTGGGTGATGAGCGACTGGCTTCTGGTCATGATGATGAGCTGGCAGGGCGGTTACAGCACAATCAGGGGGCACAGCAGCCATTGCCATTGCTTGCACGTGATAGCACATCGACTGGTGCGGGTCATCCACAAGGAGAGGCGAAGCCTGTGCCGTCATTCGGCACTGGTGATGGGCCTGGCGTGCCCATCGGGGTGATAGGAGGTGCATCGGCGACATTTCCAGTGGGGTTACCGCCACTTGTGGGGAATGGGCGGTTCTTGCCACCCTCCCTACAGCAGCACGGGACATTGCAACATCCTGGTGGCCATTCACAGCAGGCCGCACCGCTGCAGGCAGCATTCCAACAGCCAGGCAACCAGCTGAAAGCCGCAAAGCAGCAAGTCCTGCCGGGTGAGGGAGGAGGGCTTGCGGAACGAGTCGCGGACCACATGCAGAATGGCATCGCATGATCCACTTATTTTGACTGCATGCAGTAGGGTCCAATAGCATGCAATAGATCTAGGGTGGTTTCTGTGTACCAGGTAGGCCTTCTGTGGGATTTTTCCTTGGCTCTCTTTCAGTACCAGCTTTACTTTTAGAGGAAGTACTCATTATGGCGAGTACGTATGCAGTGATCGAGCCATACAGCTGCTATACAGTAGATCAGCTGGGCACTTTCTTTGGTGAATAGGTTTACAGGGGAGGGTACAATGGTAGTGTAGCGGCCCATACCAATGACAGTCCAGCCCACAATCAGAGAGGAGTTTTCAGGAGTAGGTTGCCCCATGACACTGTCAACAAACACATCGCAAGCAGAAGCACCACTGTCCCCTGAGAGGGGCACGTTCTGTTGTTTATTTCTGCTTTCATTGGTTAGGAATGTACCGCTGCTGTAATATTAGTCTTGGGATTATGAACTAAACTATTAGAGGGTGAGTAGGGCGTACAAGGTGCACACGTTCTGACCTAACCTGCGTTGCGTTGCACTGTCGCTAGTGGCTTTAAGCGGCTTGCATGCGGCAGTCCATTCCATATCACTCATGAAACAATTAACCTGATGCCTTGTTAGGTGCCACGTTGCGACTTGATGCCATGCCGATTGAGCATGGTCTTGTTTAAAGGACATACTCCAAAACCTCCCTAGGGTGGACCCTCTTGAAGTTGAAGCTCCCAGTGTGATTGCCAAGCTCATTCCTGAGTTGCAACTCCTTGCAATTCAAGGCTCCTTTGCTGTGTACACCAAACGGCAAACCCTTTTGCGTGCTATGCATGCTGGCATTGGCTAAGGCCAATGCTTGACCAGCCGTTCTCGCTGATCGGTGCCCTGGTGCGAGCCAGTGGCCCCTTAACTACGCCTCTGTGCGTCCCCTTTCTTTCTTTCTTTGAAGTACCACTGAAAATTGCCTTGTGGCAAAGAAATTGAAAATGTAAAGAAAAGGAAAAAGGGAAGAAGCCGAAAAAGAAAATAACAACGAATATCTTACCCATGCGCCCTTGAGAGTAATCGCGCCCTTGTGCTCCTTTTGGACGCTATTAGCCATGATAACGTACAAAGACACAAGTTACTGCAACGGACGGCGGGTCTCAGAACTGTGTCTCGCTACTCGTACTGTGTCTCGACACATGCATGCATGCAGTTGCCTCTTCCCAGTATTGCAGCCTTGTTGCAGCCTACGTTTCCTGAATACTGAGTCCTGCCTTGGAGTGAAGCACTTGGCCTACTTTTGAAGTGTCGCTCTCGCTGTACGATACGATACTTCAAAGCGAGGAAATCTAGGCAGTGCCCGTTGAGCGTGTTGGCAGGAGGTGAGACTTGCATCTTTCACCCACCAAAACGCCTGTGCAAGCGCTTTGAAGGCCTTTTATATCGTAACCGTTCTGCCACTCCAGATGGGTAGTCACTTGAACCAAGCACTCGTCTTGATCTGCGTAGGTTGAACAGGTCCCACACGATTTGGAGATATCATCTTCGCGACGTAGCTCGTAGCTTCCCCGCAAACGATGATTGCGCAACGCACCACAAGGACCATATCTGCAGCTGCAGCAGTGCCAGTTGCAGCCCTGCCTCGCCCATCACGAGCAGCGCTGCAAGGGACCCCTGTTTCCCGCGCTGCTGCCAGGCGCACCCTTGATGGGCGCCACCGTGGCCAAGTTCGAGTCTTTGGCTTTCAGTTTATGAAGGACCTGGGGTTGAAGAAACCCAGCTGGCTCCCTGACTTTGGCAAGGTAAGCTCTTCTGTCGGTGAGACCTACCAGCTTCCACTAGTACGCATGCTGCCATAAGCCATTGGCAAGCAAGACAAGGCAACACCAAGCAGGACAAAGCAACACTGTACCCTGGTGTTTCAGGACAAGCGCAAGGCCCTTCTGGACAGGTTCTATGCCAAGATAGATAAGGCAGTGTATGATGAGCTGCTGGCAGACGACATGGAGATTGTGGAGTTTGTGGAGCCAGGCCAGGGCAAGCCCCCTGCCACGTTTGGCAAGCAGGGTAAGTGGTGACACTAGTGGTAATACTTTCTTAACTGCAAGCGTGCAGGACTTTTCTTGATGTTGCTGGTTGTCTCTATGGGGAGAGCAACCCCTGCCATGCCCTGCTGCTGGAGACAGGTTGCACATGGACTCAACTCACTCCCCGACTTGGTGTGCAGATTGGATCAACCTGATGTGCAATTACACGCTTCCCTCAATCCCTGACTTCAACTGGACACACGATACCAGTGGTGAGGTGGACAAGGACGGGTATGCAATCGTCACGGTGCAGGTGAGCCTTCAAAAATAAGTATGCGGGGTGTGCCTTGGCTATGGATATTTGCAAAGTAATTGTCAAATATACACACCAAATCTGCAAGCAAGTGCAGCATCATGTCTCAGAATGCCTCATGTATGTGCTTTTAAGGGCTTGGGGTGGAAGATTGTTTGTGGTATGAGAGTTCACAAGATACCGGGTGGTGTGAATTGTGCCAGGGTAGAGCTCCTTGACTCCGAGCTGCACTGCTGGAATGGATGCAACCCTGTAGCAAACTGCTTGGTGTGCCACGGATGCCCTTTCAGGGTACAAAAGTCACAAAGGGCGCTCACTGTGTTGCAGGCAACAGGTCACTTCACTGGCAAGCCCTTCTCACTCCCATCGAAGAAGGGCGACCCGCTGCCTGAGGTACGTTGTGAGAAAGGGCATTGCGACCTAGATTGCAAGAGCTTATGAGAAACTTTGTGCAGCCAAGGTGGACCACTGGGCCAGATGCGGTAATCTCAGATTTGAATTTCCCCTTCATGGGGTTGATTGTAGCGTCTTGCAGAAAGGTGCATGTGCAGCCACATGAACGAACACGGGAAGCACCCAATTTGAAATTTGCCGTCCATTTACGAGGGTATATGCCACCCCAGAGCAGGGGGACTAGACACTTGAAATTGTAGTGCTATCCTGTTCAAAGTCAGAGGTTCTGCTGCTGCGTATTCACCGATTAGACCTCTCCCATGAGCCTACCAGTGCTACCGTCCATGCATCAAGATTTTTGTACATGCATTCCGACGCCACGATGGCTCAGGGGTGGCTGCACCGCAGTTCACCATGCTTGAATGACAACGAGTGTATGACTTTCAATTGTGACCCTGCAGTTGCAGCCCACTGGCAAGCGGTTCACTTTGGAGCCTGAAATGCTGAAAGTCAAGGTGGAGAGGGGGAAGATAACCTCGATTGTGGTAGGTACCTGACATGTGCAACTGGCTTGTGGATTGGAATGCACTGTTATTGCGCTATCAATATTTCAAGTACATTTCGCCATCAGCAACCTGCATAATGAGAAGGCCACTAAATCATTATTTCGTCGGTGTGCGCATCATGGCACAGCCATTGGTAATGCACGTGCATGTTTTGATTTGGGACACAGACAGTATGAGGTTAAAATGTGAATTCCAATCTCTCGTCCGTCTGTTGCAATTGCGTGCCGCGAGCTGTATTTAATTGTTCGCACTTCTCCCCAGGTTCTTCCAAGCGCAGGAGCTGGGCGTTTGGCGCTGTACAAGGCGCTGGGTGGCAAGGTGCCTGCACCGGTGGTGACCACAAGCACACTGAGTGTTGATGGCCAGGAGGCGTAAAGGGTGCATGCTATAACCTGCCATCAGCAGGCATCCAGGGCTGGGCATGCATGAAGGTGGTGCCAATGCTCAGCAAGTTGTCACATGAGTCATTGAGAGCTTGGAGGTGCTGGTTGCTAGGATTGTAAAATGTACCCATAGGCTAGGAGCAGTGTTGCATGTTACTGAGCGGGTTGGGCGCAACTTTGCCAACAAAAGCTTTAGCCGCTTTGAAACCACTTACGCTGGCATGTAGCTCTACAAGACAGAGGGCTTTTGCAAGGGAGGACATGCAAGTGCATAGTTGCAGGTCCAGCCATAGTGAATTGCATTTGGGAATCCTGGTTGCATTTTGCTCTCACAGTGTTGCTCTCATGTCGGAGAATCACTGTTTGTAGATCGATCATGATTGAGCATGATGAGCAATCATCACATGTGCACTGATGTCAGATGACATTGCCACATGGCACACATATGCAAAACGCCCAGCAGCGCTAGCCGCCGACGGGTCACCCGGATTAGTATCGCGTTCTTCACCTCTTGTCTCATTGAGTGTTGACATCATGTAATACTATTGGAACAATTTCACAGCCGTTGATTCGGTACATACGGCGGCATGCCTGTGTTATGATTGCCATGGCAGCCGTCTGAAACCCACTCTCCGTGGAGCTGCAGTCGAAAATACGATAGTGCAGACTCATATAGTGAAATTCAATCATCCATCTGGCAGATAGTATCCATCTGGTAGAATCTGATGTATTACAGTGACTGATGCAGCAGGGAATGTGCACCATGCGGTCTGCCTGCCACCAGGTTCACTGTGATTTTCAAATTTAAAATTTGCGCATTGCCAAATCTTGCCTGCCAGCTGATCAGCAGCTGCCATCCATGGCCATCGACGCTGCAAAATCAGAATATGTCTGTCTATGTGTAAAATTTATTTGCCTACAGTGACTGAACTTCATCTGAGATGTTTGCACAAGTAATGCCGCACAATTATGAAAATCAGCTTCCACTAGAAGTTATAGTACCACACTGGTGAGCTGCTCCATCGGGTGACAATACCCACTCTGACCGTCCTGACAGGTGTGCACAATGGACTCTATACGCGCATCACTTGCAGAGCTGATACCTAATATAGCTGGTATTCAAGAGCTATGGCTCTCATAGTAGTACGCGTGTCTGCAAAAGGAGTGCCGCCGTGTTCTGGTTGAGTGACCGAGAGTACACAAATCCGGGAGAAATGATGAGGTTGAGGTCCGGCATGGCGTGCTCCACACTCGCCTCGAACACCAGCGGCAGCCTCCCATTCGCCATGCATGGCTTCCCAGTCCGCCCCACTGACATCAAGTAGCGCGAACCAGACATGTCGGGGAACGACGCCAGGGTGACTGCCCACTGGCGCTGGTCCGTGGCCGCCGTGCGCGCCGCGTGATGCATGGTCATCCACCCAGAGACCGCCACCTCATCTGCAACGTTGTACGCGGCAGAAAAGCCCAGCTTGACGCCGCTGGTTGTCGCCTGTGGGGCGTCATAGGGCTGCATGTTGTCGTCCAGGTGCGCCGCAGGCTGGTCAAACCCTGGACCAAACCCAGCAAACCCTCGGAACCCCATCCCCAGTGGCTCGATCTCCTGGGCGCTGCTGGCTGATTTCTGGGCCGTCCGCAGCGCCGCCACTGCCATGGAGAGGTTATCGGTTGGTGCCGCTGTGAGTTGAGCCAGCTGGACTTGCTCCCCTGAACCTGCAATCACCAAAAAGATTGACCTCAAAACAGCAGCACAAACCCAATGTGCTGCATGCATTAACACCGTGCCAGTAGTGTGCAGATTTGTCAAATTTGCTCCATTTGGTTGTCCATGCACACATGCAGAGTGGTTGAGTACAGCCGGACATGATGTGGTCCCAGCATGCTTTCCATGGGGAACATATGCATATATACAATTGCCATACCTTTCCAGAATTGTGCGCCACTGAGTGTCAGCCCCCTCAACTGCATGCCCACCCCCAGCCCAGGCCCGTAGCATGAGCTGTGCAGCGGGCTGCCTCTTCGCGCCATGTACGTGAATCCTTGACCTGCAGGATGGTGGAGCCTCAAGCAATGCCTCATGCCATAAGCAGCTTTGAGGGTTTTGGGTTTCTGGTTCACGGCCATGCAAAAATATTGAGGTGTTCACCTTTAAGAGCTCTCACTCGCACTACAATACAGGCGCAAGACGACACCTATAAGCCATTTGTATGCACGCATGGCATGGTCCACTCCTGACACACCTGCTGCAGGATTCAGGGTGGGGATGACGTCTTCACCGGTGCATCCCAGGGGAGCGATGTTGATCCTCAGCCAGTCGGTTGCCCTCAGTTTGTACCATGCCTGCATGCGCATGGGGTATATTGTCAACACAGGAATCCATAGCATGCGCTCAAACAAGCCCATGCGAGATGAGTGAGTGTCAGGCAAACAGCTGCAGCATGTCCATGTCGGGCTGTGCCTCAGACATTCAAGACTGGTGCTCACCTTCCTCAAAACAACTTGCATGGAGCTTAGAGTCAAGCCAAGCAGCAAGGAGTCACGCCCCCCCCTGGCGCGTTCTTCAAACACCAGCTTCAACCCTGTTGCAGGGTTTACTCCGCTCTGCAGTGCCACTTCCCTTGCCGTGCTTGACCCAACCTGAACACAGCAACACGTTGTGAGCAGATCTACACCTACAGAGGTGTCAGCCTGGTCAAGATGACAGCCTCGCCCAGCGCAGTACCTGTGATTGCACCAGGGACGCTGCATGGGTCAGGGATATTTGGAGGCTGGAGTTTTGGCTGTGCAACCCAAAGTGGGAAGGCTTGGCAGCAGCCTCTGGCACGACAGTGGTCTCCAGGACTTGCAGCCGATTGCGGACTGCCAGGATGTCGTTGAACGCGTCCCGCACCAACCTCTTCAGCTTCTGAATGTCCCCCCTGTCACGGGGAACACACATGTGATTGTCGCTTGAAGGTGGGGTATGAGTGCCCCATTGCAGGCACAAGAGCTCTCACACCATGTGCAGTAAATGGTGGCTATGTTTTAGTACAGAGCTCGCACAGTGTTGTACCTGTTGTCAGTTTCGCCCTCCTCAGGTTCTTGAGCTAGCCACTTGAGCCAGCCTTGCAATCGGTCCCACACCGCGAAGAAAAGCAGTACCAAGAGCGTGAGGATGACAGTGGATACGTTCCTCCACTCTCCCCACCCTCCACCACCACCCCCGTCGCCCCCAGGGTTTCCACCGCTGCCCCCACCCCCGCTGGCGCTGCCTCTCTGACTGGGATCAATGTCATCTTGCCATGGTTCAAAACTGGACACCCTGACTACAAGCCTGCTCTGGCTGTGTCTGAAGCTCCTTGCATTGGTTATGCCACCAAAACAAGGATGGGATGCGATGGAACCAGGTGCTGAACTCTCAGGCTGACCGTCTGTAACGCATGCATATGTTGCTCGTGTCTGGGCAAGGCCACTGGAAGCCAGGCGTGCACTGCACGGCGAGAGCAGACCAGTTTTTGGTTTCAGCTGACTCAACGGTCTGAAAAGAGTAGCTCGCTGGGGAATGCTGCTTGTTAATGGCAGACCACGCCGTACAGTTCCAAGCCTCTCAGTTCCGAGTGCCATTAACTGTGCCATCTTGTGAGAATCGACACATCTCAGAGCAGATAAAGCAGTTAATGTCCTTCCATTTGAAAAGTTGTGTTGAGAGAAGTTTACACCTATCTGTAGTTCGAAGAATACCGTCAAACTTCAAAAGGACGGTGTATCATGCATGCATATCAAGTGCACCTGCCAGGTGTCACGTCCTCAGCCCTTGTCTATGGACCATCGTGGAGTTGCACCCACTAAACATCAGTGCATACACACAGTGTATTGAAACCGAATTTTCTATTGGGTGCTTAATATGGCGCACCTTGTGCGAGGCTGTGCACATGGCAAAAGTCGGCATCATGATGGCATGATGGCATTGCCAATGCAGGCCATGTGCCGAACCCTAGCTGATGTTGCAAAAAACCTTACATCAAAAGACAAACCGTACACTGCAGTGAAGCAACATCAATTCCAAGTTCTGCAAATATAGGCAGAGACCGTAAGAAGGGTAAACTCCTATAACACCAAGCATTACAGCATCGCTGGTTGGGACATTTAGGACGTTTATCAGACGATCGGCTTCCTAAATGTATGGTGTTTGGTAGGTTAGAGGGGGCAAAGGGGGTAGGTAAGCCTAGGGCCACGTGGGCTGACCTACTCCAGCAGGACCTCAAGTCGCGTGGGATCAATAGATGGTTCAAACAGTGCCAGGAAAGAGCTGCGTGGCGCCGCATGTGCAAGACTGACTGCTAATCTGGCTATTTTGCTGGAATGCATGTAACTAACTAATTACAGCATCGCATTGTCAGCGGGAAAACCAATGCCGCCACAGCAAGCATTGCTAGGTGCTGCTCACTTTGCCACTCCGGCATCCTTCAGAAACCCGTTGAGACCATTCAACGCTTGCATGTCCTCTTCTGGGAACACCACCCTGCCCGACTTGCTGCGGGTCCCAAACAACGACCCAAAAACATCGCCAATGCTGCTCTTCTCATTTGGCACCTTGCCCAAAGTGGCTTCATATGCAAAGAAGAACGCCGCCCTGCAAAACACATGCATGTGTATATTTGAAAAACTGGCAAATTTTGTGATACCCCAAGCACCAGAACACCATTTTTCAGGCGACCATCAAACGAAATGTAGAGTTGGAACACTCGGGTACCACGCAGATGACAAATGTCAGCATGCAGGATCCACTGTGCACACGCCACACGCCTACAATTTTCAATATTGTGCCTTCCACGTACCTGAACTCCTTTGGCGTGGCAGGAATGGGGGCTGCAAAGTGGCAGGGGATAATCTGCCGAAAGTTCCAATCCTCGCAAATCGAGTCCACCCACTCGCACGCCTCTGCAAGCCCCCTGGAAAACACCAGCGTCCTCACCACTGGGGATACCAGCAGTTTTTCCGAGATGGCCGAAAAAGACGCAGCTGGGTCCTTCAGGCTGGCAGGGACAAAGAAGAGGATTTGGAGCACCATGCGCCTCCACCCGCGCGTAAGCAGGTCCTGCTGCGTGTCTTGCTTGCGGCTGGCAAGGGTCTCGGGGTCGTCTGTGCCGTACAGGACCTTGACGAAGAAGCTGTCGCCCCCGGCATCTAGCAGGCTGTCTTGCCGTACCACCTGCACAGGGCCAAATACATGGGTGTCCTAGGGAGCGTGGGGAGTGTGGCTTATGACGGACGGGAATGCAGGGTGTGTGGCCACTATTGACGGATGCACCCCTCCAAGGGCACATCTTGAAATCGTCACTAGTCTGCACACCTGGCCCATTCCATGCGGGTGCAGTGCTCTCATGTTCCGTACACCCCGCCTATGTGGATGGCAGGCCAGCTGCTGCTACTTCAAAGAATGCTCGAAATGAAATTATAACATAATGATATGATATAGTAACGGCATTCCGATTCTTTTGTACTTTCTTTTAAATCCCCAATCCATGATGCAGTTCCATCACCACTCTCACCTCAGGCGCCTTTGACGGCACCAAGATGACGCAGTCTGTCACCAGCAGCGTCCTGGTGGCTTTGTGGAAGAAGGCCACCTCTACATAGGGGCCGATGCCAACCGTGCTCTTGAAAATCTTCTGCTCGATTTCATCGCCCCAGGGGGTGTCGGTGTCATTGTGCACCAACACGCCCTTTGGGAAGATGCCAAAGAATTGAGCTGGGAGGTTGATGGGCCAGCTCCATTGGCTGCACCAGCAATCCATGATGCGTGAGTCAAGCACATGATCATACATGCCATCTGGCGCTCAGAGCTTGTGAGGTGAATGCATGTAGTTCCATGCAGTAATCTATACCGGCAGTAATTTTTGTGAGCTGCATCGCACAGGGGTGCGCCTTGACCAAATGAAATCGCATGGTGGCACAGTGAGGGAGTACCGTACATGTGGCTGGTGTGCATGAGCAATATTGCAATATTGCAGTCAGCATATCTGCTTTAAATCATCATCATTAAATCTCACCTGGGCGCTACATACACGTCAGCCTTGGGGAACTTGCGGGAGAACGGCCCGACAAACACTTTGTGCTCGTATGCAAACGTGGGCAGGATGATGTACTCAACAGGCGCATCAAGCTCCTTCAGCAGCTGCAAGCATTCCCTGCGGCAACAAAGAATCAGAATCAGAAATGTTTACAAGGGCGGCAGCGCCATAGCCTACGGCGTAGGTGACAACAGCAACAGCTCAGGGTGTGGCAGAAGGTATCGCCTCAAGGCGGCCATCAAATCCTAAACCCTAAACAGTCCACGCTACAGTACGCCATGCTGTGTGAAATGCACAGCATTACGAACAATTTTCTGCAGTGCAATACATTGCTCTGCACAACGGGCAGCGGATGCACAGCTAAACCCAGCCACTGCCTGGGGCAATTTGTAATGCTGTGCATTTCACAGCATGGCAAACCATTCTCCGCTTACTTTGTTGGCGCGATGGGTGCATGAACCCACAAGCCACCGCTCTTCAACTTCACAACTGTCATCCGCACGTTGGTCGTCACGTTGCTGAACCCCAGGGACTGCTCCTGCTCAAAGGTCCAGACTTTCCCCTTCTCGACCTGCAGCAAGAAAAAAAAACTACTGAAACCATGCATTTGGCCCAAACCTGGCTGTGCGCTAAGTCCACGCCTGTGGACTGCGAGCAGAAAATTCCATTCAATGACACCCATGGACTAGCCAACCTGGGTGTATGCTAGGGCCATGCCTGTGGGCTGCGCGCAGGGTTACCTCATATCGGACCGTCCGCCTCTCTGTGATTGGCCCCAAGGGGAAGGGGAAGCCAGTGACGTTGAAGTACTTGCGGGAAGCTGTGGACCCCGCCCTCCCTGGCGTGGCTAGTGTCTTTGCACTCGTCACTTGCAGCTGGGTCCTGTTAAGAGCACAGGGATATTACATGCCAGCAGAACGGGAGATGTCTAGCGATGGATAACACCAGATTATCCAGCAGTGTGTTTGTATCACATAGCGGTGTAGGTACCTTGCGCTTCTCGTGTGTGGTCCCACAGTGATCTCTGTGAACCTTAGGGCGCCAGATGTGAAAGGTGTGTGCCTTGCAGAAAGGCGCTGATGCCTGCAGCTGGGTGCAGCAGCTGCAGAGGTACTGCAGTGCTGTTGTCGGGAAGTACTTGCCAGCGCCATCTGCACATGAACTGTTTTAGGGTTCACCACGCTCATATCAGATCAACAATCAGCCAGGGTCACTAAATCGCTGTTGCTGCAACACGCTGAACAAGTTCAGCTTGTATACACTGCCCAGCTGTAGAACGCGCTATTATCTGTTGCCAGGTTGTGTACAACCCAGGTTGTTACACGATGGTGTGATCCACTTACCTAATCACCAGTCTGCCAAGAGATGTGTGGCTGAAAGCTCGGGTGTGAAGTGTAAATCTCGCTGGCGTTGATAGAGCACAACCGCACAACGTTGAAGCTAAGTAACAAGCGGTCTGTCGAGAGCGCAGATCATACACAACTTCGCATGCATGTATGTGGGCGGTTGCTAAGAAGCATGCAGCTGCTTTCGGTTGCTACCCTCAACAGATCCGCTACCAAGCAGCCTTGCGATTGCAAACACTTTCACACTTCTACTAGTCGTTGTGTGGTTGGGTATCTGTAGCCGCGAATTAACAACAGCCCAGCGGATACTGTGTGACTGTGGGCGCCCAGGGTTGCACGGTCAGGTGTGTTGCTGAGGTGGAAAGGTGTGTTCACAAAGCGGCAGAAAGGTGGTGTAAGCACAATCCACCACGCTTTGCGTCGACCACCTTTTACTACTTTAACACTTTTGTCTCGCTTTCTAAAGGGACTTTTCACTTTCTGTGCTTGCTAACCCGTCGCTTTAAGGCTGACATGCCCCATGCCACACTGCTGTGCGCTAGGCGTATCCCTAGCTATTGCACGCTTGTCCCTGGAGCACCAGTTACGTTCACAGCTCACTAGCACTTGCTAGCAGCTGGAGCAGCCGGCAGAACTTGAGGGTATGAAGTGACAAATCTGCTGAAAGCTGTGCCATGCCTCTAGCCTAATGTCAGCCATCAGGGTGCCAGCGAGGCGTGTTGCTTTGAACCCACACGATGCAGGCAAAGCCGTGCAGCGTGTGGTCTGTGTCCCTTATGCTGGGCCAAGCCTGCTGAAGGCCTCTCGTCAATACACCGTATTGTGTCGACAGCATCGGGTCTACAGACACACTCGCATTATTACCCGCTGCAATGCGCAAGGGGCGGCACCCACTGGAGGGCCCGAATCTATCGAACCCAATGCTGCACATAATGCATTACAAAGGTAAGCACATGCAAGCGGTACTAAGAGCTATTGCATGCAAGCATATGCATGCATATAGGCACTAGCATATGCATGCATTGGCAGGTATACTATACGGTAAAGCTACGGTGCTGCATTGCAAAACCCTATATATCCTTGCCCGCCATGTCAAAATCCTATTTACTACAACTCTTGTGGCATGCAGGAGGGTGCCGGCAGTCCTTCACAGCAAGTTCCAGGAATGGAAGCGTTTCTGGCATGAAACACTGCAGATTCTGCCAAGGCTGACCCTCCCCACTTTCAGCGATGTCATCTGGATGACAGTGACAGTCGTGGTGTCCACAGTCCTCCTGATGGGGGTAGTGAAGGGGATTGACAGCGTCTTCGCCATGCTGGTGAAACTGGCCAAACTGTCAGTCAAGTGAAGCCAGCACTGATGTCAGTATGCCGCCGCCGCCAGGAGGTCTTGTACCCTCTACGTCATGCACCCTCACAGCATGTTGTCGCCCCACGCGTCATCATCGCTCAGCACCTTGACCTTGACACAGCCATTGGGCCGGTGAGGCACGGGGGTGAGACACGCGCGCACCGTTGTGTCCAGCCCTGCAAACCGCAAGCCATGATTCCCTTGATTCTGGACAGCATGTAGCACCTATGGCTCTCAAGGACAGCAGTGTGCACACCAGGGAGGATCCTCGTTGGTTGCTGGATTTGCTGAAACACATGAATCAAAATAAAACTAGAGTCTGATGCACCTCAAATGCTATGGCAGCCAATGAACACAGGCCTTTTAACACACTCGCATGCCGTCAACATGAATTTATAGCCCTTCTTGCACAGCTTCTGTAATGAACAACCCACCTCCAATGGCCCTGGGCCCCACTTCCTCTGCACCGCCCTCCACATCCATCTCGCAGTGCTCGCAGGTGCCCTCGAAGCAGTATACCCTGCATCGCCATGAAGTGTCATCATCAAGTGCCTGTTGAAGGTGTCGCATGGACACTGAAATTTCCCGCCCATTTCGCGACAATGTGGCGGGGCATTGTTGGTATGCAGTGACAATCATGTATTTTAAAAGTAGCCAGCGCATGTAATGGCAATGGCATTGCATTGCGCTCCAATGGCGCTGGATTGTGCCCCCATGGCGTGCACAGTTAGACTAAACAGCATTTCCATTAATCCAATGGTTGCCTCATCGGTGTAGAGTGCACGTAGAAGAAATTAAACATATATTGCACCGTTGCTTTGTGGGCAGCAGATATGCGCATGCGCACTACAGCAGCTCAATGCTGGTCTAGGCGCAGCCAAAGGCATAGCGCATGTACTCACAGATTGGCAGAAGTCGCTCCACACGCTTCTGCCACGCGCAACAAATTATCCCCGCATGAAGCCCTTGCTTCCTGCAATCATCAAAAGAATGAAGGACATCAAACCTTGCTCATGAACCTGCCTACTTTGTCATACAGCCAACATGGATGTGTATGCACATGTGCCAGTACAGGGATGGTGATGACACCAGAACAATGCTTTTGATTCCAAGGGAACTTTATGGTACCCAATCAAGCCTGCACTAGTTTAGCACCTCAAACGCTTGCTGCGAGGGCGCCACCCTTCAGCATGCATATAATGCAATAAGCTGCAATTTCGTGACTAGTGCCGGGGCATACACACCATGATATACCCCAGTGCAGCACCGCAGAGGCGTGGACTGCTGCATACCTTCGGTGTGCTACATCCGCCCATTACAATAGATACACACCTGGTACCACATGGGGATGCCATCCTAGCAATGGATGTTACAAGGTTTAGCGTGCTGCCTATCAAATTCCCGCCACTTACCAAGTCCCCGTCACTGCCCGCAAACCTCACCACCACCTCACTCTTGCCTTGCTTACTGCTGGTATCACGATACCAGTATGTTCCTGGCACTGCTTCCCTTATCAGCCTTGCAAAAACCACGTCAAATCAGTCAGTAATGACAACCGTAGTCCAGGGCTAGAGAAAGGCGCCTCAACATGCTAGTGAGCTAGTATTGACGAGGTCCATGCGCGTGCACCACATACCTTTCAGTTACTTCCGTGTCAGCACTCTCTGGGTTTAAGGAGGCTCTAGTGTGTACTGCGTTTGACGCCTTGGGTTTGGCTGGAGTGAATCGCGCTCTGCAGCAGCACAAAATGCCCACTGTCAAAAGCCATGCATGCTTGCAGGGATGCCCTGGCATGCCAGACGCGGTCATAAGCCTTACCAGGCACAACACGCGTACCTGTGGAACTGCGAGGGGACTGCTGCTGTGGGTGTGGAGGCTGAAGCTGAGAGCGTATGCATGGAACACATCGTTGCACTCCCGGACCCGCACCCGGTGACTGTCAACGGTGCCTGTTGGTGGTGGAGGGCTGGAAATGGCTATCACAGTGATGTGGGCGATGGACACGGGTTCACAGCATGAAATTGCCTCAATGACAGGAGCACGGGCCACATGCCATGCATGCACAAGTGCTAACAGTGCCACTGCTACAAGCGAGCTGGTAGTGGCAACGTACTGGGGCACCGTTTCTCTGGTTCTGAAAAGCTGGAAAGGTCTCGGCACGTCTGTGAAACACACCACTTATGTCTTTGGAGCGCCTTATCTTGCAAATGGGCAATGGCCGTCCCCGCTCGTTCTACATATCTGCACCCTGTCTGTGCTTGAAGGCAGCAAGGCAAGCTGATAAACCACACTTCGATAAGGTCGCGTGGCAAACGAAGTCGTTACTCTGTACTTAACACTGCACCTTCGAGGCGCTTGTAAAACAGGTGTATGTGCCTGTCCACATCAAAGTTGTTGCATGCATGCATTCGCATTGCAGTGCGGGGTGATTTAGACCCAGGAAGGTTTATGTAGCGTGTAACAACCCCTTCAACCTGGTTGGTGTCTTGTTTTTTATGGCAGCATGAGTGCTGGGGCGGCCGGGGCTCCTTCTGGTTGCTTTCGGGGCAGAGAGCTGTCGAAACAGAATGCAACGCCTGCCCATCGCAGTTTGGTTTACAGGCACCCAGCTCGAACAGCGTCAAAGCACAAGACGCCATGTTCAGCCTTGATGGTCCCGGTGGCGCCTGCACACAAGGAAGTGCCAGCCTCTGCAGAAGCTGCCACAGGCAAGGCCCTAGCAATGGCATGCACGCTCATCCTCCCTTTCGCGGTTCAAAGTCCAGCAGTCACCGCAGCAGAAATGCCCTACACCTCGGTAGCTGCATCAGAAGCAACCAGTCGCACAGTTCAGGTCCAGCGTGACTATCTTGAGGACATTGTGCAGCAAGCGTTGCGCAGCAGGTACGTGACTCTGCTGGTCATATGCATGCATATGACCGTCGGCCTTGCTGACACCCCCCACAGTGGCTCATGATGCTGCTCCTGTTGTGGGCTGACTGTACTGGTGAAGATGGTTGGTTTTAACAGCATAGACACTGGACCCAGGTGTAGGTTAATTTACAGGGCAAACCTATCTGTGTTGCAGGCTACAAGGCTGCAGCGACGAGGAGATTGTGGGGCTCATACAGGAGCTGCTTGGGACCGGCCAGCTGTCAGCCCCGTGCATCGTGCAGCAGCGCAGCGCAGCCCACACAAGAGCCTCGACAACCCCACCGCCACCCTCCACCCCACCAGCCGCAGTCCGGGGCGCCCCGCCTGCACTGGCGCGCCGCCCAGATGCCGGCGAGGCGCGCTTCGAGTCGCCTGCACAACCATTGCAGCGTGAGAATGATGCAAGTGCCCAGACCTCTCAGCGTGAGAGGGTCCAACTTCCGAAGCCAGCGGCTGACCCGCCAGCAGCGCCAGCGCCGCCTGCACCACAACCATCCCCTCCCCAAGCACCATCATCGGCCCAGGCACCAGCAGACCCTGCAGCTGCATCTGAAGATGCCGACTGGTTTGCCCAAGTACAGCAGACACTAGCACAGGGTACGCCAAGCACATTGCGATGGAACACTTCAGCACTGCGCGCCACACCTGCACAAAGGCATGCCTTTGATCTGTTTCACTGGCCCCCATGTGTTGCTTCAACAATTCTGGCGTGCCAAGGCAGTTGCTCCACAATCATACTGTGCGGTGCAGTGTTGGAGCGGGTAGATGACCTTGACATCCAGGCACGGCTAGAATCATCCCAGCAAGCCCTCGCAAATGTGGTACGCACCAAATCATCCTGACTTTGCAACCTAGTCCCACCCCACGAGGCAGATGGGCATGCCATCGTGCTGCCACAGCCTTGCCTTCCTGCACTTATACTCTTCACTTTGCCTACACACTGATTCCCAGCCTTGCCTTCCTGCACTTATACTCTGACTTTGCCTGCACACTGCATCCTCAGGAATGCTGATGTCAATAGATGTGCTAATTTGTCTTCCTACAGCTACATTCGTCACTTTGCCTATACAGAAAGTGCTGATGCCAACAACTGTGCTGATTTGTCCCCCAGGTTGGCGACTCTTTGGAGGATATCAAGGTGCCTTGGCCGGCAGTAGCCGCAGTCGCGGGGGCAGGCGCCTTGGCGGTGGCAGGGACCCGGGCCATACAGCTACTGTCTGGGCCAAAGGATGAGCAGGGTGCATCGGCGCAGCAGGACGCCACAGACGCACCTTCGAATGGGACAGGTGCACCTCCTGGAGTCCCCAAAGCAGCTCTTGAAGTCCCCAACGCAGCTCCTCGTGGTGCCCTTACTCCCCAGCAAGCGCAGGGCGTGAGCGAGACCCCTATGCAACAAGGGATGCAGCCGCCACCAAATGCCCCGCCACCGCCCCCCACATTCCCGGCCACCCCCGCCGGGACCCGCGCGCCACCCCAGGCGGCAGCGCATTCCCCCTCCAGCGGCAAAGCCCCGCCGCGGCAAACCGGCAGCCCTGTACCCGGTGTCCTGTGGGTGAGGAAGGAGCAGGCAGCGCCAGTGGCCACGCCAGGCAGCAGCAGTCACGAGGGAACTCCAGCAGCTGGGCAGGCGCCACTTGGACCTGCATCTTTTGGGTCTGAACCTGGGCAGCTAGTACAACAGCAAGCGGGTGGTGGGGCCGGTGTCATTTGGAAGCGCAAGGAGCCGACCAAAGCACCAAGCATACCCCCTCCTGCTGCTGCTGCTGCTGGTGATGCTGCTGGAGTGATCAGAGGCGATCCCGAGAATGGCGTGGGGCAGCCTGCTGTTGGGCAATTGCCGGAGCAGCAAGGGACCGATGGGCAGGGGGTCAGGCAATTGCCGGAGGAGCAGGCGCCTGATCAGCAGGCAAGCCAAGCGCCACCCGCACAGGGCATGCAGGGCATGGGAGGCAGCAGCCGGATCAACAGGAGGGTGAATGCTGGCATTGTGCTGGACAGTTTTGACGACGGGTTGATAGGCAGATTTGCCGTGGGAGTCTCCGCAAGCCGCGTGTCTCATCGGCGCAGCACTTTACTGCGGCACAGGCACACTTTTGTGCAAGATGTCTTACAGCACAACTGCGAATAAGCGCAGTTTATGGCTGATGAGAATTTGGCGTTTTTTTTTAGTATGTGGGCACTCAGTCTCCTGTGCGTCGGGCGCTTGTCAGTGCACCTAGTGTAGAATTTCAAGTGTTTTTGTAAGGGTGATGTTTAAATTAGTTACGTAGGATAGCTGCAAAGCCTCAATATTGTGTGTCTGATCTGTGGTTGGTGTTTGCGTGATCCACGTTTGCTGGCAGCCACCATGCATGCTGTCGCATAGCCTATCAGCTGGAATGGCAAATCGTTTTGTGATGTATTTCAATCAATTTTTCCAAGCAACATTAATGTGTACTTCAAGCAGTTTTCTGGGCAACGTTAGACGAGATGTAGACGCAGTGCCCGGTTCTAGGATTTCCTTTTCAAAGGTGTGAACAACTTGGTTGCTGAGAACTGTGACAGCCAAAAACACTGTAAAATGGGTGATGTGTGAGGTGTTGGGCGCGTTCCGCATTGCCTCTGGTGTCCGGGCTTGTATCCCAGCGTGGATTTGTAACCAGGATGCGTTCAACCCTCCCCTAAGTTGGCTCCAACTCCGGTACGCATCATGCGGCCAGTGACTGATATAGATGTTGTACAAAAACATCGATGTTTTTAGTCTATTGAGATCTCACACAGTACCCAGTGTGCATTGCTGCTTGATGTTTGGGAATATGAGCGTGGCCTAACTCTAGGATACCAAGCATGAAGCATGCCATGAAAGTTTCCCTGAACCCTAAACCCTAAACCCGAATTCAAAATACCCAAAACATGTTTATAAGGGCTACTGCTACCTCTCCGGCAACAACCTGGACCTGACGACCGTGTTACCTACACTGTGACCTTGGTGTAGTGTTAATCTGACCAAGCTGGTGTTGGGCATCGCTTTCGAAACCTTGACCCTCACAATGCATGCATGCATGCATATGCAAACCCGGTGACAGTTGCTCGCCTTTGACAGTACCAAGGACCAGACTATTTCACTCGCTCCTTGTCCGCTTGAAACCAAAGGCGCCCGCGTGCAGCTTACTTCTCCAGCCATGGATACAGCGCTGGAGTGGTGGGACAGTTTGAACGCATGTATAGAGACCGTCACGGCGTGTAGCAGCTTGTCCCTTCATTACTGCATACCTGGCTTTGGGGGAGAGCTGATAAACATCGAGGACAGGAAGTTCCGCATTGTCAAGCTGGTAGGGAAACATGCCATTGTCCAGCACCTGCCCATGATGTGACACAGGGGCACCTGCTCTTAGTCGACGTGGTCATACACTGGACTTTAGCAAGGTAAACAATGCTTGCACAGGGCTCTGAATGTGCTCTCCATTTTGCAGTTGGGTGAGGGTGGATACTCCTTTGTGTACCTTGTGCGGGAAGTGTCCACTGCAGAGCACCGCCAGGTGTCGAAGCGGCACTATGCCCTCAAAAAGGTGGGATCAGCTGCAAATAGCTTACCAACCGACCAGTAGTTCCTAGCATAGACACCTGTCCAGCTAAGTGGCAAATCCCTTGCAGGTTCTTGCCGCATCTGGGGAGCAGGTGTTGCTTGCCACCAAGGAGATAGAGGTGATGAGGCAGTTGAACCACAAAAACCTCTTGCCCCTCCTGGCCTCCTGCAGCACGCCCACGCACCAGGACGGCTCACTTAAGTACACTGTGTACATGCTGTTCCCCCTCTACGAGGGAGGCACTCTCGTGGACGAGCTTGAGCGGCGCCACAAAGCCAACACCACGTTCTCCACCAAGGAAATACTCGAGATTTTCATCCAGGCAAGTGCACTAAGCTGACCCTGTTTGTGTGCGCGACCAGTTGCAAAGTCGTGTCTTGAACCAGCTTGGATTGCTCTGGGCGCAGGTGTGCCTGGGAGTGCAGGCGATGCACCAGCAGCACCCGCCACTGGCACACAGGGACATCAAACCACACAACGTGTTGCTGCAGCCAGTGGAGCCAAGAACGCCAGGTGGCCATGGGCAGCGGTTTGAGTATTCCAGCCTGAGCCAGGATGGGGAGCACAGCACAACCCCTGGGAGCCTTTTTGAGGACAACGGGTTCAGCTCACATGCTGTGCTGATGGATTTCGGCAGCACGCGGCCGGCCAGGGTGGAAATCAACAACCGCATGGAGGCCTTGCGGTTACAGGAAGATGCCGAGGTGAGGCAACATGCTAGAATCTGCCTTACAGACCACAGATCAACCAGTTGCAGCATTTAGTTTCTTATCACATGTGAATTATCGATGAGCCGTGATACATGACCCATAACCTGGAGTGGTTCATTGCTGCAGGCACATTGCACGGCGCCTTACCGTGCACCGGAGCTCTTTGACGTGCCATCAAATTGTACCATTGATGAGCGGATTGACATCTGGTCATTGGGCTGCACACTGTAAGTTCTAGTGCCAGGGCAGCGGTTTGCACTGCATGTGATTTTCAACAGTTAACATCACATGTTTTTTATAATTATTTTCAACTTTTAACATCTTGGTACGTGCAACCGTGTGTTGAATGAAATTAGATGATGTCCTGTATTGCTGCAGGTATTTCCTAATGTATGGCATGTCTCCTTTTGAGAAAGTGCTGAGCGAAGCTGGTGGGAGCCTGGCGTTGGCAATTGTCAAGTACGAAATATCAGTGTTATGCAAACCTGCTTGCAATGCTGGTGCTGGTGTACTTTGCAAAACGTTAATTATGCCTCAGCCAGTGGGGCAATTAACTGTGGGCAATCGAATTTATTGAGAATTAATGCCACGGCAGTTGACACTCGTGAAGCACCGCATTTGCCTGCCATCAGTCAGCATTTCCCAGCAATGGCTGTCTCAGTTACGCCAAGTTACTGACAATGATCTCTCACCCTCGTAACCTTGCATTTTAACGGCACTGCTTTGCCATAGCTGCAAACCCTTCATTTCCAGCATGATTGCCTCGACTCCATTATCGAGAGAAGCAACCTTGTGCCAACTAGCTTGCCTGTGCTGCAGTGGGAAGATCAGCTGGCCATCACGTGACCACCACCCGACAGAGCTACGGCAACTGGTTGAGCTGTGTATGAACGTTGATCCTCAGACACGGCCATTCATTGAGGACGTGATTGTCCAAGTCCGGCTGTTGCGGCAACAATTTGGATGAACCAGAATCGCGCTCAAGCTGCGCTTTGGGTGGGATCTTACAGAGGTCATTTTGTTGCTCCGTTATGGCTGTAATGCTGGCAGTATGTCAGTGAGGGGCATCTCCTGACAGGGGTGTGGAGCACTGGTGAAGTCAAGTGCGGGTTGCAGTGCAATGCTCCATTGACTCGTGCAAAGCCGATTAATTATTTACGCAACATTTTGTGCTGGATATTTACCTTGCTATTGTTAGAATCTGATTATGCGGTGCTTTGTTCCCAACATGTAGATGTTTGTTGCCCCTTTGCCTTATCGCAGACTCGAACTTGAGGCCTCGGTTCCAGCATTTTGCTTGAATTTGTTGTGAAATCTTGAGTACTGAACAGGACCCTGCCTTCCCCTTTTCCGTTTCGTTTCCTGGCCACCTTGCCCAGCATGCGCAGCACAATTGCCCCCACTGTTGGCAAGAGCTTATCAAATAAACGTGTGCTCTCACGTCCAGTGCCGTGTGTTGACGGTTTATTGTTGTTCGGGTTTCTCAAAACTACCACTTCTGTTTAACCTGTGCTCTAGCACCCAGACGCAAAGATCGATTGTATGCATGCACATATGCATGCATTGCCAGTTGGCAAAGTCGCCCAAGCAGGCTTCAATACTGAGCGCTGACCTATCTTTGTCAAGGCAGCCACTTACCAGTCAACTGCATGCTTGCAATGTAAACGTGGCCTGCACGTAGCGTTTTCTAGCAGGCAAACACTTGAGCCACAGTAGCCAACAGATATGGACAAATCGAGGACAAGAAAGGCGACAGACCAGGAGGGCGGTGGCGAGCGTGCTTCCAAAAAGCAGAAAAATGGTAACATGGCTTTCAACCAAACACGTGCTCTGTGCACTTCCGTTGGTTCGCTGGCCTCCTATTCAAATTCAATACCACTCATTTTTGAGTGCTACCTTTCTCTGCAGCCGTCGTAGATTTGACCCTGTCAGACGATGACGAAGACATCTCTGCGTACAGGTACTTAACTAGACGTTCTTTCTGTGTAAGGGCGTGTGGGCAGCTTGTTGTCGCACTGGGGTGACTTACCCCCAAAACCCACACAATGCCACGGTATGCTGTGCACCCTGTAGGGATGTTCCTGTGAAGGGTGAGACCCAACCCTCGTCGTTTCCCGGCGCGCTGTTTGGGGGTGGCGGCCCTGCACCAAGCGCAGCACAGCATCTGAACTCCTTCTCAGCGCAGCACCTCCCCCCTCAGCGCCACACCTACCCACCAGCACAGCACCAGCCCAACCCGGGAGCAAAGCCGTTCTGGCGCATATTCAACGCACCCCCTGGTCACGCCTCGGCCCTCGCTGTTGCTCCCCTGGCCCACACCCTGCCAGATCGCCAGACTTCCCTCCCTCCCCAGTTCAACTCCAGTGCCTCCCCTGGCATACACACGGTTGCCATGTTGGCAGCAGCTGCAGCAGCGACTGGAGGAAACCCACATGGGGACCAGGGACTGCAGCAAGAAGAGGCAGGCGTCAGTGATGTCCCACCAGTTCCGCCAGAAGAAAAGTACGCCAGTTTCAGTCCTGAGCAGAAGAAAGCACTGGAGTTTGCAATCAAGGGGTACAACTTGTTCATAACAGGTGGGGTATGCACCTGCATGTTGGCCTATATTGACTCCCATAGGTCCAGCATTGCCTTGCATCCATCCTGTAGTCTCCTCCCGTGCTCTGAATCCCACCAAATTCAGCATTTTTCTATAAGTAATGGCTTAGACTGACGTCGATCAGGGTAGATCAGTACATGGAGGATCTGCATCCATGCAAATGGCCGACAGCAAGTGCCAATGCACCTATGCTCTCCCCCCGCACTGCTTGCAATCTACCCTTGCATGCCATTGAGGGATATTGTCTCCCACTCGTGCATTGAGCCGGGGTGGCTTGAATCCGTGAATAATTGGTATTATTCCGCTTATAGCAAGTGGGTAGAGTGTAATCGGGTGTGCAATGGACAGGTAGCGCGGGGGTGGGCAAGAGCTACCTGGTGGACTCAATTGTGGAGGAGCTGAGATCCCGCGGCAAGTACATCGCCATCACAGCCTCAACTGGGGCCGCAGCAGTGCAGATCAGCGGCCAGACCATACACTCGTTTGGTGGCATCGGAAAGGTGGGACGGTACCTTGCCTGGGCTGATGTTGACAATGGAGGGTGCATTTCATCCATGGGTTGCATCGTTGTCTTGTGCCACCAGCCACATACCTGGTATGCCAATGTAATGACCGCAATGGCAATGGGCGGTGGTATTAGAGTTGTTTGGGGTGGCCGGGATGAGCAGGGCATCCTGGTACCTGAGCACCAGTGCGCATCCTTTTGAGTGCATGATTTTTTGTCAATTGCTGCAGTGCACTACCTGCCCTGCCCTGACAGGTCTTAAAGGGGTTTAATACAACGAGGAGAGGTGGGATGTTGGCCTGAAGCATAAAAACATGCCCCCTTTGGTGAGAAGTCATACAGTGTTGGCCTCTGTAAAACCATAAAAAAAATAAAAAATCTTTACAAATTTAATGGAAGCTTTACATGTATATATATAAATATGTGAAGCATAAAAAACGTGCTCCCCACATCTTCAGGGAGAGGAGACCAAGGAGGTGTTGGCTCGGAGTGCATTCTCCAACGAGCGTGTGCAAAAGCGGTGGGCCATGTGCGACACCCTCCTGGTGGATGAGGTGTCCATGATTGATGCAGAGCTGTTTGACAAGGTAGGACCTCCACATCTGCCGAGGACCTCGGGAATGTGCTGCCTTGGGATCGGTTAGTGGCAAGTGGTAGCACGCAACAGTGTGGTGGTATAATTCTGGACAAAGAGTGCATTGTATGAGATGCTCTCGCCCATCTGGCCACGGTGTGGTCACATATAATTGGTGTGACTGCTGCAATCGCCCTGTGAAAATGCCTCCTAGTGAATTACTTGCATGTGTTCCAGCATTTCCAGCCAGAACAGCATTTTGCCCCATTTCCCTGTCGCCAGCCAAATCCTGTCCTGGCATTGCTTAGATCAAGTATGCACCGGCGTTATAGCTAAAATTGCACATACTTACACACAAAGGCAGTTGAAAGTACTTGGATTGGATTAATATAAGTTGAACTTCAATCGACAATCCCATTTATTCCCCCCGCTATCATAGTTGAACTATGTGGCGAGTGTGTGCCAAGGCATATTGGCGGGGTCCAACAAGGCGGCGCACCAGTTTAACCATAACAAAATTTATTCTGGCTACCATCAACCTGATATTGCATTTGAGATTCCCTTCTGAATTCTGAAAAAGTGGTCGATTTTCCACTTCCCCTGCGCTGACCTGTGTAGCTTAACCATGCCCTGTTCAATACCGTAGCTGGACTACGTTGCGCGTGTGTGCCGGGGCACGTTAGCTGGGACCAACGAGGCGGCGCACCAGTTCATCCCCCATCCAAAACCCTTCGGGGGCATTCAGCTGCTGGCGGTGGGCGACTTCTTCCAGCTGCCTCCTGTTGCAAAGGGCCAAACTATTCGGTGGGTCCTGCCACAGGCTTGTGAGTCAGCCATGTGCCATCCAGCCTGATGGCCAGTTGGGCTTGCATCCTATGCATGCCAGTCAGTAGTTCTTGCAGCTGGTGTGGTCATCACACAGTCTGACGGGAGCTGGTCTTGCATGCATCGCTGTGCCAGCCAACTTGTGGACATGCGTGAAGCTTGCAAGGCTTGTTGGGGCCAGGCCCTGCATCTGCAATGTTGGCGCTTTGCCGCATGTTTGCCCCATGTGGGAGGGCAAAAGGAGGAGCTTTACCGCAAAGGGCGCTGGCTCCATCGCAGCAAGGGTCTTGGAAGAGTTTTCTGTGCAGGTCGTGCTCTTAAGCCTTCAGGCTTGATAATTGGGTATATTGCTCTGCAGGTATGCATTTGAGGCGGACTCCTGGTCAGACTGCAACCTCATCCCGATCGAGCTGAACAAGGTGTTCCGGCAGAGCGACCAGGTCTTCATCGACATGCTGCAGCAGATCCGGAGGGGCGAGGTCACCCCGGATGCCCTGCGCATCCTCAACAGTATACGGAGGTGCGTTTACCCTTGGGTAGGGTTTAAGCTGCCTGGGCACAGCACACCCGAGTAGGCAGTACAGTGTAATGCACACCTCAGCTGCACAAAGGTGATGCTTGCAGGCGTGGATGCACAGCTTGCAAAAATACTGCAGCCGCTTCTTGCTGTCGTCTTTTACGGGTTCCAAGTACATGGATGTTGCAGGTAATGTGCATCGATAAATGGTCAATGCAAGCCGTGCACCTCTGCCCTACACATTGCGCTGCCAGGTGTCAACCTTGTATACACCTGGTGTCAATATTATTGTTTGTTTTCCTGCCAGGCCCCTTCCCGAGGAGGATGGCATCCTACCCACCCAGCTGTACCCCCTCAGGGGTAACGTGGATGAGGAAAACAAGAGCCATTTCCGCAAGCTGGACACCGAACACCTCACGTACTACTCGGAGGACGCTGGGCCCCAGAGCTACCAGCAAATGCTTGACCGCAACGTGCAGGCTGCCAGGTGAGGTAATTGGGGTTTGGCCACCAAATCGCAGTGAGGCAGGGGCAGTGCAGGCTGCGTTGCTGTTGTGGTGCAACAATCATGAACCCTAGACTCAGAACCCTAAACCCTACCTCCACCTTGCTTTCGCCACAATGGTTTTGGAGTAGCTCAAAACCATGCACAGTTTACTTGAGTGCTCCACATGCGCTCACATGGCCCCATGGTGCCACTTGGCGCAGGGTGGTGGAGCTAAAGGTTGGCGCACAGGTGATGCTGCTGACAAATCTGGATTTCGGTGCCAAGCTGGTCAACGGGTCCCGGGGAGTGGTGGTCGGGTATGCCACCTTCAAGGAGTACGAGAACCAGAACGCAATGTTGTCCAAACAGGTGCGCCCCTGCACACCCATCCGTTGCCCCTGCCTCCCCCTGCGTGACCAAGTACAATAAACAAGTGAGTACGAAAGTTTGGATATTAATACCCTTGGCGTGACCCCATGAAGGGACCGTGCTGAGGTGCCTGCAGATTTACCTGCAGAAGGGGCGCCCAGCGCTGTACATGTATGCCTGCTACGCCCCACTGTCTGGGCCATGGCCTTCGGGTTGGAACAGGTTTTTATTCCAGGCTCGGCTCAATGGTTCAGAGCCATGCTGGTCGCTTAAAACCCTGTTGCAGATAGTTTTTCCCCTACCTCAAAAACATAAATGCAGACATTTACTATGTCCTCCCATTGCAGCGTGACCCCATGAAGGAAGCTGCTGCCAGGTGGCTCCAGGACCAGCGGGTGCACAAGCTGCCACTGGTCAAGTTCTCGACCTGCGAGCGCATCATCGGCCCCAACCGGTGGGAACTGAAGATGGACGGGGGCCGCACAGTGGTCACCCGGGTGCAGATGCCCCTGGCGCTGGCTTGGGCCCTGACGATACACAAATGCCAAGGTGGGTGGGGGTACATGTCTTCCACTAGTTTTGTTACCAAAAACTGTGTGGTGATCATACAAGTGGCAAGGTGGGTAGGGGCACATTTCCTGTGCGAAGGGTGTGGGTTAGGTGCATGACCACCTGGTGTGACAAATTCACCGCTGGCGTGGCTATCAGTCCGATGGTACTATTCATCAAGTACCATCATGGATGGCAGCATGAATGATTTTGTTTCTTGGCGCGGTCTTGTGTCCCAACGTGGTTGTCAAATTGACAGGAAGGTAACACCCCTTGCTAACACTGCAGGCATGACGCTGGACCGCGTGCGCATGTCCCTGAAGAAGGTGTTTGCACCAGGCATGGCGTTTGTGGCGCTGTCACGCGGGAGGTCACTGGAGGGGATGCAGGTGGGGCTGGTTCAGGGTTCAGAACGAGGAGTTGTGAAATTATTCCATGGTGTTTGTCTGTTTTCCTTTGACTCATCTGCTGGGTATGTTGCATGTAGTGGGGGAGCCATTCGTTGCTGCGCACAGGCTAGGCCTGTTGACAATCACAGATACCTGTAGATATGTGTACTATGTGTAGGACGGTTCTGAATAGGTACAGACAGCCATTGGTATGCACACATGGTATTCTTGGGGGGGGGGAAGTGCCGCCGCAGTACTGTCATAGTACTGTGTTGTTACAGGTGGATGACTATGACGCGAGCAACATCAAGGCACACCCTCGCGTGGTGCAGTACTACAGGTCCCTGGACAACATGCGGCGCAGTGCGGAAGGTGTGCAACCTGATGTAATTTAGCTAAAAGGGCTCCGAGGGATCACACATTGATATATGGAAGTCCTCCAGGTGTACATGAACTGGTATTTGAATCAAACATGGGCCTGCAAGTGGAGCTGGGTCATGTGCTTGTGCCATTGCAAGTGACATCTTGTCTGGTAAGTTTAGTTTGATGCATTCCGACAGCACAGGCAGCATTGCAACTATCAGCCATGCATGGGTGGCGGCAGCCATAGACTCAGGAAAGTCTGGGATTGATTAGCCCTGCATCATTGTTTGTCATGGATTTGGCTGTTAGGCGTCAATACCAGTTATGTTAGCGATTGTGCAACAACATGAATCCCCATGTGCACAGCCTACTGGACCCGGCGGGAGTCCCTGGGAGGGAATGTAGTCTTGCCACCTGGGCTGATGATGCCTGGGGAGGAGTTTGTGGTTGACCAAAGCGCAGCGGCTGAGTTGGCAGCGCCTGCTGGGCTGCAGAGCCGCATCGACCCATCGCGGCGCGCCTCACTGTGCTGCCACACTGACGAGCTCCTGTCGGTATGTGTGAGGCTCTGATGTGAAAAGCAGGCCTCGCATACATGTAGCAGCACACAGGGGTTCATCGATGTCAACATATGGACAACATGCCCTCTCCTCCCTCGTTCCTGTCTTGGTTTTACTTTCTTCTTCCCCCTTCAGCTACTGCACGTTGCCGATCTTGTATCTGTTTCAAACTTCAAGCACAGCAATGCATTGCTGTGGCACATGCTATTGGTTGGTCCGAACTTTTCATTGTGGGTAATTACGTCACATGAACGAGGGTGGTGTGTGGCGCAGGGGTACAGGTGGGAGGAGGTGCGCGCCAGTGCGCAGCACGCCATGCGGGAGTGCATGGGCGCATGCCTGTCGCTGCGACAGGTGCACACAGCTGATCAGGGCCTGGTGTTTGTGGAGGCGCTGCTGCAAGCTGCAAAGGAGGTAGGCGGCACTAGTGGTTGGCACAAGTGCGTTGGTGTTTTTTGTTAGCGTTGGTGTTTTTTGTTAAGCAGCCACAGTTGGGTTGTTAGAAGCAGCCCTGCAGCCTGCGTGCAAGGCTGGCGGTGGGTGAGCGATGTTCTGATGGCAATGGGTCGTTCCATAGCGAAGTATACTGGGTGCCCACTGCTAATGTGAAGCAAGAATGCCGTCCTTGTGCTGAAATGCTACCATCTACATGGGGAGAGTTTCTATTTCCTGTTGGTGGCTCGACAAGCTCTTGCCTGGCGAGGTTTATTTGTTGCACGTGTGAAGGATCTGCACGCTTCCTATGGAACCTTTTCAGTCTTCTCTGCGCCATTGATCACACATTTCAACAGATGGCTCTTTGTCCAATGTGCAGGGGATGCATGAGGCGTTGACGAAAGTCCATGGCGAGAAGCTTATGTTCACCTCCCTGCTCTTGCACCAATCCAGCGCCACTCCCTCCCGGCAACCTGCCTCGGCAGCACCAGCCTCCCTCACCTCCCCAGCTCCCACTATGCGTCTGGAGGGTGGAGGGGAACCGCCCATTGGGGTGGGCCAAGGGCTGTTTGGGATGGCGGTGGCAGATGTTGCCTCGGAGGCGGTACCATCTGGGAGTAAACCCCACGCTAGGGTATCGGATGGCCACACGCCGCCCGCGAGTGCAGGCGCCGCCACCCCGCCAGCATCTGGGTTGGCCCTTCCACAGCAGCGGGTTCAGGAGGATGGTCTGCATCAGCGGAATGGGGAGGAGCCATATGTCGCTGGTTCGAAAGCGGAGGGGAGCGGCGTCAGTCGCGCGGGGTCGGTGGGCACCTCAGGTGCTGATGGCTGGAACGCGTTCACGCTGCAGGAGCTTGCAGCGCACCTGGTGGCGCACAACGTGGATAGCAGCAGCTGCAGCGGGAAGGAGGACATGGTTGGCCTGTGTCGCTCCTCGCAGCTGCCGCTGCCCAGCCTGGCATGCAATGGCAGCGCTGTGAATGTTGAGATCTTCTGACTGCGCAGCAGGCACTGGCATGGTACCATCTCGCCTCAAATGTGTCAAAACAGATGGTGGTTTACCCCTAAACCCTACACGTGGTGGGTCACCAAGGGGCCAGAACCCTACAGTGGACTGAACCAGAACGGAGTGGGGTAGAACGTTTGCAAAGGCGGTGTGCGTTAGCAAAGCAGAGCTGTAACCAAGATCAACAGCTATAGACGACTTTCTCCTGCGGCTTTGGTTAGACATGTTCTCCTCAAATCGGTAAATCTCCATAGCCAGCAGTTACTGTACATGCTCCATGTTGATCTTCTTGCATCGAGTCGTTTTGATGGGTTTAGAAACCATTTGTAGTGTACGCAGGTCACCACGGTGGAGTGCATCGTGGGCCAGTACCTGACACTGTCAGGAGGACTTTTTGAATAAGCACATGCACCATTGAAATTGGAATGAGGCTTGTCACTGGGACAGGTCTCAGACAGGGCCTTAGTAAGAAGGCCCTTGGCAAGAAAGGTACCATTTGCATGCGGACTTCAATTGATTTGAAATAGGGGGGCACTTCACATGGCTAGCCGCTAGAACGGTTCTGGCAACCAGAATGCATTGGCTGTGATTCCTGCGTGCAATCCAAGTAGACCTCTCAGTATGTACTTAGCCAATGCCAGCTGCTGCACGCAGTTGAGCTGCAGGCCTGGCACGTTGAATGGATATATTGGACCAGCTGCGCAACTTTTACAATGTTGTATACTATAGCATATGCCATGACATGCCATACATTGTACAGGCCTGTACTCATAGTATAATAGTTACGGTAAGCATGATACCAGGCAAATTGCGTACAAATTGCATTGAATGCCGACCCTACGGCACAATCATTTGCAGCAACATTGAATTTCACTGGATTTGAAATCATTTGCAATCAAATATCGCCTGGCTGACACCGTGACAATTTATACTCCTCAACACATTCTCAGTTTAGGTGCGCCCCAGTGCGGTCTACAATACCTGCCCCACCATATTTTATCCTATCTTGCGACGCCACACAATAACGCACTGGTGTTGGCAAATACACCCCCAGGAAAATTGCATGCTTCAGCTCCCTGCTGTGCATGTCATACTATGGACATATTGGTACAAAAGTGAGAAATTTCAACAGTCATCCCGATACAACCCCCCACTTGAGGTTAACTTCAAACTAAATTCACGCATTCGTTCCTTTTTCGTACTTTTGTACATATGCACTTGCCACACAAAGCCAAGTGTCCCAACTTACAGCCATGTGTGTGTGGCCTACCCAAATACTGGATTTGAAAACAGTAGCAATTTTAATGAGTGTTCAAAATCTTCTCTACCCTACTGGCCGTGTACTCTGTCCTAGGGTACCTGCTAGGGTTTTCCTACTCTTCTGTGCCGCATTGCTGCCGCAACGCTGCCCTGCGCCTGAGACCAGCCAGCTGAGACCCTAGCCTGCTTCTGTCGGTCCTGGTACCACCCCCACCACCCCCACGCTCCCGCTGCTGACCCTCCGACACATCACCATGCTCGCTGGTCGACGCCGGACCACCACCCATCCCACCGCGCTGGCGCTGCTCCTGAGGGCTTCTGGATGGGTTTCTGGTAGGGTTTTCAGCCTCCACCTCGTCCCGCTCCAGCACACCAACAGCTGAGCGAGACCGGTTGCCACGCTCCCTCGCGAACCCCCTTGACAACTCGCGGTGCGGCGGAAAGTCATGCTGCTCTGCAAGCCCATGGTGGCTGATTGGCCAGCCCTGTCGAACATAAACGCCCCGCACAGAGTGCACCTGGCTGTGCACCCGCTCCCCTCCCCACACATCCTCATCCTCCTCCACCCGGAAGGGGTGGTGCGGAACAAACTGGTGCAGGCGCAGCTTGCCACAATGCGCGGCCACAAAGGCCCGCACACCCTCCAGCCGCCCGTTCACGGCCTGCTCGTGGCGGTGCCGCAGGTCGTGGAGGTGCGCCACCTGGCGCTTGAAGCCCTGCAGCGCGTGGTCGATACCCTCCGGGAGGGTGTGGCGGTGGCTGGGGGTGGCGGTCAGCTTGGCCCACGCGGTGCGGGCTGGCCGGCTGGGCGCTGTGCGGGGTGCACGGGGGGTGTGGGGTGCTGGGTCCGGCAAAGGCGCATCCTGGTGCTGGGTGCTGTGGAGGGGGGCTGGCGCATGTGAGAGTGCATGCAGCGGCGCATGTGCGCCCTTCTGCATGTGTGTGGTATGGCTGTGGTGGGACACCTGTGAGGGTCCAGCGGTCTCTGGCTCCCTGCCTGCTGCTGCTGCTGCTGCTGCTGCTGCTGTGAAGGGCGTGGCTCCAAGCGGCCCGGGCTCCTGAGCCAGGTGCGGGGGAGCATGCGCTGCGTGGTGCAGCGCCTCTTCCTCCCAATGCAGGGCCTCCTCATCGCAGCCGCTGATGCTGTCGGATGCGTGGCTGACAGGCTGTTGGACCCTGCGCATGCTGGCGCGTGCGGCTGCCTTTCGCTTCAGGCCATGGAGCTGAGAGGAGAGCTGCTCGCTGGTGGTTGCGCGCACGTGGGAGGGGGGCGGGCCTGCCGCAGCGCCGCTTGCGCCCTGCCGCTTGCGCCATTGCTTCTTCCAGCGGCGCGACATGGTGAACTCCCAATACCTGCACCAAGGGGGGGATAGTCAGAAGGCGGGCGAGCAAGATGTATGGGGGTGAGACAAATGCGTGGGGGTAAGCTTACTCTGCCCTTAGCAGTTTTTGGAGGAAAAAAATGGGCGACATATGTGCTGCAGATGCAAACTTGTACACTACCACTACAAGCAAAGGTTCACATAGCAGGAATATCCTGAACCCGGCGATCTGCTGGTTTAATGCGCACCAGTCGTGGAAGTCCCAGTCACCGCTGCCTGGCTGCTTGGGGCGGCCATCCACATCCTTGCCCTCCCTTTTCCCCGACAGGATCTCGTATGCCTCTTGCACTCGCAGGAACTGTGCCGCCTCGTCCTCATTGGAGGCCACATCGGGGTGGTACCTGCAAGGTGCATGCTTTACTTTGGCAAAGTGATAGAGAAGGTGCGTGGGTGACAAGAAAGTGTGTGCAACCATTCCAATCACTGCCTGACATATCACGCAGCCAGGTCTTGTAAGCATTAGGGTAGAGTCATACAACCGTGGCCGATCGTGGCCACCTGGGGGGTGGTACATGCAATGTGCAAAATGTGGATGGCCTTGGCGTGCGCACTTTGGGTTGATGAGGAAAAGGGAGATGAAATGGTGGGTGAGACCGCCACACATCACCGCCGAGCATAGAGTTCAGCAACAACAGTTGGGGTGACCGCACCCACTATTCTGTCTCGCGTAGTGCGCAGTTGGAGACTGCAGCGACCGCCACACCTGTACTACCTAACATAACGCGCAGTTAAGATGACCGCCAATGACCGCCCCACATGCACTGCCTAGCACAGTGCGCACTGGAGGAGGGTTAGACACCGGTGATCACCATGCCAGGTGGCAGTGCCATTCCAAGCTGTTCATTGCCACACTGAAGCTGAACACCTACCTCAGAGCTAGCTTTCGGTAAGCACGTTTGATGTCTTTTAGGTCCGCTCCCTCCGAAATACCGAGTGCTCGGTGTGGGTTGAGCCATGGCTCGTGCCTTGGCTCATGTCCAATAGAAGCCTGCAGCAAAGCTTGTGCTTAGGCACACGGCCACTCACAGGCCGCAAGCAAAACAAACGGCCATCGTATGATGTTTACAGACAGCACAGTAGCCCCACGATAACACTTGCAAAACATCAGCCCAGTCACGAGGACTAAGGTGCCCTAGGCAACTAGATGATGGGTGTCGGAGATATTCCACCCTCCAACCGTGCGAACCCAGCAGCTCACGGTATCAAGGCAGCAAGCGCAAGTTTGCGGACCTTTCAATTAGAATATTGCGGACAGCGTTATTTAAGCACTAAGTGGGAACTGGGCTGGCGTTGATATGCAAAAGGGCAATCAGTGGCACTCACCTGCGTTCGAACTGTCGTGCGCCTAGAGCATCGTGGTTTGGATGATGGCAGGTGAATAGTAGAAACGCCCGCCTCTGTGAAGCGATGGCAGGATCGTGCAGCAATCACGACTGGTCCAGCTGGTGTAGTAGATAGCATAATATCAGCCTTCACCCCTTTGCAATGCAATCCCCGAGACGGTGGGCATGAACAACGAATCGGAAACAGGATTCTTTTGTGCCAGGGGGTCTATGTTGGCTTGTGGGTTATCAGAGGTAGTACGCGTTTGCCCAGCCCTTCTACACGAGTACAGAACGCAGGACGTTGGCCAGTAGTAGCAACCCTTAAAACAGCACGGGATATATCAAGCCAGTATCGCACAGATGGGCAGCGGAGGAATCGTGTAGTAGGCGCAAGGTCGTGGCGCTGTTGGATACGTGAACGGGTGCAAGGAAACGTTGCAACGAGCTGCTGTGCGCGGGTTTTGGACACACCTTTTGCACGCATACACAATACGTCAGCTCGCACGCAGTTTCCCTACTTGCGATCAAGCAACACGGGGAAAGGGCAAGGGGTGTATATTAAGCTCAGAATTAAGAAGCTTTGAAGTGGACAAAGATGTACAGCATGAAGGGGTCGTGTCTGATAGGCACAGCGAGTTGCGCCGCGTAGTTCTTTAGCAGCGTCATTCAAAGCGCTCAGCTCGTTCACATGTCCAGCCCCTTCGTGTCGCAAAGGTTTCTGCAGTGCTAATTTGACATGCATGCATCAACTGCATCTTGCCATCACGTTTAGCTCTCTCTGACATAGAAGGTTCACCCCTCGTTGCGGACGAACTATCTTGACACTAGGCATGATGTGGGTACAAGCGGCCTTTGTGGCCGCCTTGGTGGCGTTGGCTGCTGCAGCGCCAGAAGTAACCCGGCCCATCAACAAGGACTGCGTCCAGCTCCCCACCGACTGGGAGGACTCGCTATTCCCCGTGGACTACCAGCTCAAGTTGAACGAGGAGCAAACCTCTTTGGTCCAGGTGAGTGAGGACCGCATCGCAGTATGGTGGGTATGTCATCGCCGCCAATGCTTTTATGCATGCTAATGCTGTTCAAACCACCTGTTCAAACCAGCTGCAAACGTATTCGTATGTCTCTGTGGACGCAAGTACGATGATGTCAACAGGCATCTCCTTGCGTAGATGCAACTGCAGCAACGCTGTACAAACGCCAGTGCATGCGTAGATGTTCGTGCAGACCATGTCATGCACGGTTAGTCACACGCGCGTGCCATCCACGCGAGGGGGATTGCAGCGGAAGGAAGACCCCTGCGCTTATGCTGAGGTCTTGTTGCTATCCGTAGGTGTCTATCGCTGACAACTTCACTGTCGAATACGAGTCCACCTTCAAGGTACAGTCCCATTACAGTCCCTCCATGGACCGTGATGGAGCCCAAACATGAATTGTTGCTTGATACTCCTGTCAGGACCTAAATGTTCTCTCATAACCCTTGTGTGACACAGTGCACTGCCTGTTGACTGGCCTTAAACACACACTCCCGGGTGTGACGCATCATCATGCATCTAAAACCCTATGCAAGCCTTATTACGTGGACGGCTGGCTCATACCTGTTCCCTTAAATTCACTCCTCCCCTATTGCATTGTCCAGCTTATCAACAACACTGTCGCTGGCGAGGTGTATGCTCTCAGCCAGTGTGGAGGCCCCGCTCCCAATGTGGCGCCTGGCATCAAGCACTTCACAGTCCCCTTGACAAGCGTGGCGGTCCCAGACACGACCGCCTATGCATTCATGGTACGCAGGTTGAAAACCCGCAACATTCTCCTGCCAACATCCAGTGAGCAAGAGAACATGCCACTGAACTCGTTCCTGCACATCAAGTGCTGCTAAGTGCATGTGTGTCCGGCCGCTTGTTGTTTCACAATCTTACAACCCCAGCGTACCATATGAGCCCGCCACTGCTTGCCGCCAGCGCCCGACCTCACAAACCCCCACACCGCAGAACGCACTGGGCCTGGCCGAGCGCGTCCAAGCCGTCACCAGCTACGTGGTGGACCCATGCGGCCAGCGGCTGCGTGCGTGCGGGCGCAACATGAGCTCCGGTGCCGAGTTCAACATGACTCAGCTCAACTTGGAGCTGGCAGCCAGTAACACATTTGTGGACGGCATCGCCTACAACTCCCCCGACGCCGAGCAGGACGTGTTTGTGGTGACCTACTATGCTGACCAGAGTGAGTGCCGGCCCTGTTCTACTCCTGCCTTTTGCCACTAACACCCAGAGATGACACAAATAGCCCTTGCCTGTACCAAGGTGACTCTAGCACTCTGTTGCAGAGACCCTGACTGCATTGCTCTCCTCGGTGTATACCCCTATTCTGATGTACACCCATCGTGTCAGTACATGCCTCGACCAGAAGGACGCTCACTGGCCGCTCCACACAAACACATACTGACCCAAATCATCCCTACACCACCATCCACATGCTATTTTACTATAATTAATCATTTTAATAGAACAAAATTTGTAATTGCAGCTGTCCTGGGGCGCACCGAGTGGATCAAGTACGTCGGCCTCTTCTTCAACAAGGAGCGTGAGGCTGAGGCATACTTTGCCGACAAGGCCAGCGCCTACAACAGCATGAAGAAGCTGGTGGCGTCCCAGACCAGCGCCAAGCCCGTGGTCGCGTTTGTGGAGCGCAACTTTGATGGCGTGGCGCCCTACACCTACTACAAGCTCTCGTTTGCAGGCTACAAGCAGGGCCTCGTTGAGGTGCGGCTGGGAGCGTGCCCTGCTGCATGCTGCAGGGGCTGGGTGGTTTTCCTGAGCTAGGTGCTGGGTGCTTTGGCAGGAGGGATGGGGTGTCCGTGTATTCGGCATTGCATTCTATTGGCCATAAGTACCTTTGTTGCTCAGTAGTTTCATCTAGTGGAGATTCTGGTATTAATATACGTGATTAACAGTCACAAGAATGTATTTTTCAGCCATGTTTGTTTATCTTGGTGCCAAGTATTCTCGATTGTTTCGGGTTCACATGAGTGATGCCTGAAACGCTTGGTTGCGTTGCAGGATGCTGGCGGCAAGATACTCGACATGGAGGAGGTCCTGAAGATCCCCGGGACCATCCTGACAGGCACCTACAACAACGTGGTGGCCTTTGGCTGGGGCGCGGATGGCAACTTCACCTCCCCTGAAGCTGCGCTGACTGCCTTCCTCAATGTGCTCAAGCAGGTGGGTGGGGCGCACACACCCACATGTGGGAATTGCTGTCATCACATAAAACTATGTAATTCATGCTTTGAGCACAGAATTGATTACCATAAAATTTTATTACAATGCACTAATTGAAATTAATTAGCCTTATTTATTTTAATCTTAATATGAAGCCAACTGAATTTAATTACTTGCAATCCCCCCCTCAGCAGGATGGCCGATAGCAGCCACAAATGCATGGCTTCGGCTACCAGCTTTGCCAAGTGTTGTAAGCATATCTGACTGTTGCGCCCATACATGTACATCCTTCACCACAGCAATCATGCCAAGACTGCCTATGTGCGTGGTCAAACGCAGTGAACATATGCGGGGATGTTGTGTGTGCGACTCCAATTGCAGCGTCTGCATGTACTTGCCCTATGGATAGGAAATATTAAAAGAAAAATTGCTCTGTTCACCCTTGTGCAGGTGGACGTGGTTGTGGATGAGACCTACGTCATGACCAACCCCATCGGCTGGACACTGGACAACTTCCAGGAGGTGTTCAACATGACTGGTGCAATCGCCAAGCAGATGAAGTTCCTCACCAAACCCGCTGTGTTCCGCTACGATGGCCTGCTTGCCGACCTTGGCGTGAATGGCTATGGCTACGACTGGTTTGAGGGTGCAGTGGTGAAGCCCGATGAGGTCCTGAGGGACTACGTGCGCATGACAAACCCCCAGCTGATGGCGGTACGCACATGACCTTTTTTTCCTTCATCTAGGACTACAATCAATATTTGCTGTTGGTTGCTTTGATGCACTCAACCAGGTGATGAAGAACCCACAGCTGATGGCGGTACGATGGACAGGGGATGTTGTTATGGCCACATTGGGGAAATGGTTGCAGCCATATTGGGGCCAAAGGCGTTAGTGCAATAGAATGGTTGTGCTGCGCATTCTTGCTGTAAGGGGGAAAAGGTATCCCGGCTAAGGCCTAATCGTGGTGGTATGGAAGGCCTTATGCAAGTATAGTCTCGGTTCGATGCAAGCATTTGCCACTCCTATTGCACATGTGTTGTATCAAAAATCATTCTGTGTACAATGCAAGTGTGCTTCATGTGAGCAAGAAGTGGTCCATCCTTGAGCTCGTGTTTAAATTGTATGCACATTTGGGCGGTAAGCGGCACGTCTGATTGGCAACCATCTGCCACACTGGAAACAGTGTCAGACTGGGGTGAGGCATACCCAGGCATGCTCATCTGGTTCAAAGCTGGAATGCAGATACGTGTGTGATGCAGGACCCCAAGCTGTTCACCTGGATGCGCAACCTGGCAGCAGGCGAGGTGCCTGAACTGCTGACAGCCGACCAGTGCACAGCCATCACCCAGTGCAAGTTTGTGCCCCAGCCCATCTGCCCCTTCGTCAAGATCTGCGCTGATGGCTCAACCGTGGCCCGCCTGGTAACTGTTCTAGGGTTTAGGGTTGTAGCCCGCCTGGCACTGTCCATGCGCATGGACGTATGCATGGCTCCCTGTGAACATTCAACTTCCTTGGGGGCACATGTGCTGCTCTAGTGATGTGGTTCTTGACCTGTTCTTTCACTAGCGCTTGCAATCATCCAACATTGTCTGCTTAACCCTTTTTCCTTGCGGGACGAATGTGTAGGATTGAGGAGCATGTCAAACTCTGGCTTGCTAAGCGCCTGGCAAAAGCATCAACCCTGGTTTCTGTTGCAGGCTGACAGTGAGTGCGAGTACGAATCATGCACTGAGGCACCTGTCGCTGCACCCGTGGAGGCACCTGCAGCAGCTCCTGTGGAGGCGCCTCCAGCACCAGTGAGCGGCGGCCACAATGCTGCTGCAGCCATCATCGCCCCAACCGTCATTGGCGTGCTCATCCTCGCTGTGGTGGTGGCTGTGGTGGCACACCAGCTGTAAAGCACAACAGCAGGCGAGTTGAAGATCCCAGCGAAGTGATGTTGGGTGGGGATTGCTGTAGTTGGCCAATGGGGATTGCTCAGCAAGGGTTGAAAGAAGTGGGCAATGGCAGTGGTGGGGTTGCGTAGGAGGTGCAGCTACACCTGGCACTTCAGTACCACCTGGAGCAGAGCTGATTGGCCATCAAAGATTGAAGCGATGGGTCAGCGTATTGGGCCTTCCAAGATGGGAGGAGCAAGACCACCACCAGCAGCAAAGGTGGTGCATTTGTTAGCAGTAGAGAGTTTTCTAGTACCGTAGTCCATGTTGGCAGCACTGCAACGGCGCAAGTAGCATGGCAGGCAATGGCAGTCCTGCCACAGGTTGTTTTTGGAAGGGATTGGGAGCCAGCCGAGTTATGATCAGCGCTATACAGCCAGCAGCTAAGGTTCAGCCACAATCTGTATGAATACTTGTAACATTCCGTGAAATTTGAATGACATGTGAGGGAGAGTGTGCGTGTACTGACCTTCAGTTGCCCATAGTGTGTGTTGTGAGGAAACAGTTTTGTACCAGCATGGTTCACATCATTAAACTTGCATTGCACCATATATTGCATTTGCACATTGGGGTTCATCGTACCATGCAGGTATATTTTTTATGCACATGCCATATTCCATGACATTACTGCCAGTGTTGTGACAATCGTAGCGGACTGTATATAGGACAACATTGCCCTGACTAGAAGTTGTTCCCAACCTTGCCCGTCACCCTAGTAGGTTCAGAACCCCTAGGCCATTGGTGGTCTCGTCCCATTTCATCGTAGTAGGTGGTGCACTCTGCTACCTGCTGCAGCATGCTGTCAGTGAGCATGCAGACTCCGAGGTAGGTTGGGAATCCCCAATCATTCCAATCGCGTTGAATGAGCCTCAGTGAGGATGCATCCAGGAGCCACAGTGACTGCAACATTCACCATGCCCTGCTGATATTGTCTATTGACTTGAGTGAAGCTTCACATGCACGGACCAGCCCAAAGGTATGCCTTGTGACCCACGCTTTTCTGGTGCCTGGCCAGGTGGAACGTGCCCTGTGTGTGTGGTATGTTGTACCTGGCTTGTCACCAGGTCTCGTGGGCGGTTCCTTCCTAGTATTACTAAGTGCCGGACCGGGTACCAGGTACCAGACTCTGAGCAAGTTGGCCCAGGGATGTAGCGCTGTACATATCGGTTGCAACAGCTGCTGGTCAATCACTAAATGTATGTGACGTCGTGCAGCAGACTGTCACAGGCATATGCCACGATATCGTGTAATAGGTTCTGTGAGACTCAGACTGAGTGCTGACCATAAATTATTAAATTGTATTATATTATAATGCCGGATACTATCTGCTGACCCTAATATGTATTATATTAGTAATGCCAGGCAGCAACTGTTGGGCAGCAAGACATTTCAGTGATCGATCAGCAAATAAAAAAATACAAAAATGTCACTGTGTCCCCACTGGCGTTCAACGGGAGTCCCTTTCTTTCTGTCATGTTTCACATATTTGCTTGCTGCAATCTTTTCAGCTGCTTTTCCCTGTCCCTAATCTCCTTCTCTACGCTTTTGTACTCTTTCCGCCTGCCTATGGCTGCCATTGTTTCCAAAAACGCTGCGCGCTCGGCGATCTCCTGGAGAAGAGTTTCCTGCATCTCCTCTGCCTGTGTTCTTGCCGGGTGGTCTAGTACCATCTGACTTTTTGCTACAGGGTTTAGGATGTTCTCAGGTATGTCACCGTTGTACTGCATCAACAGAGCTAACCGTTGCTTCTCCTTTTCATCAAGCAGAGGCCCTGTGAACCATTGGAACGCTGTCACATTGCAATGCCTGTATGGGGTGCATACCCTGTGCTTGCAAGCGCTGTAACCATAATGCATAGCATGTATTACACTCCTTACCTTGAGGTGCTGGTGGACTGGCTGACAGTAAACGCTCCTGCTCTTGGTTCAGTTCTTGCAGTATCACTCTAGATGGTTTGCGCTTTGGTGGGGATTTGGGTGCCTCGACAGCTTGTCTGACAAACTTTGGCACCTTCACCTCCACTGGCCTTTTCAAAGCCATTTCAGGCTTCTTAATAGCTACACAACAAGAGCCACTGTGGTTGGTACTTTTGCTAAACGTTTAACCTTAGCTTATCCTTTTCAGCTAGGACCCTTACGCTTAGGCTCCATGCCCCGAGCCAACATTTTCTGATGCTTCTCCCTGTTGACTTCAGAATACCTCATTCCTGCCTTTTTCCCCGTGTGATCCTCGCTGTACAGCAAAAACAGCGCCCTCCCAGCTGCCGTCCCGCGATTAAGTTGCTGCCAAGCTTTGGAGGTTTCTGCCATGCTGCTCCTGTGCTCAGAGTCGCTAGTCTGGGAAGGTCCGTCCATTGGTGCTGAAAAGTTGGGGCAATGGGCTGATGAGAAGAGGCTCAAAGTCTACAGCAGTCACAGCTCACAAGCATACAAAGACTAGGGCCCGCATGGTCTGGCATGTTCGATTGCGTCATGGCCATGTGTCCGAATGTGTGGCGTGTGTGGCAACACAAGCAGACAGCCAGCAGTTAGGAGGTCCTCTTTCAAGGATTAAATAATCAGAATGAGGTTAGTGCAGTATTTCTCCTGAAAGGCTATGACGGGGGCTTTGCGCATGCTCTGTTTGTCTGCGATGAACAGTGCCCACCTAGGAATAACCTGGGAAAGTATTCAAAATACCGTACCAACGGCCGCCCACATTCCGTTATCGAGCAATACCTAAAGCGCGCTTCGATACACTTTGTTGCCCTCTTGTTCACTTGAGTTCCTTGGATCCTTCGCAAAACAGAGATGGCGGGAAAGGGGCACATAGGGTTAGCCTTGTTAACAGCCCAAAAACAGCCAGCACTGGCCCAAGTCTTGGTGCAGTTCAAAGGCACGAAGCATTGCACTCACGTGGGAGCCCTCACACTGCACTTGTGCTTAACCAGGTCACTGTGCACTTCGTCGCATCCTATGTCATGATGTCCTTTTATGGACCCTGACTGGGTTGCGAAGCTGCCACAACCACGCTGCTTAGCTGCACGATAGACACCCAGAGTACCCCAGCCACACTTTAACCCTTGCAGTTGTTGAACATGGGTTTAAAGCTCGAGAAGATAGGTTAGATGCAGATGTGGGCTCTCCAAAACTCAGTACTACCATTGTCTTCCCGTTTTCTGGTGCCGAGATCTACATCCGCGTTCAGGGTGGGTAGATTCACTAGACAAAATAAATATGCCGAGTATTACTACGCCTTCCGCACCGCTCACTAGAATCTTAGGCACATGCAGGACCCATCCTCCCACCGTCTGTGACATATGCATGCATTGCTGCAGGTACCCCACCGTTTCGCCTGCATGGCTTCTGCTGCAATCGACCAAGATAACCTATCTGCGGCACTGAAAGCGGTTGTTCCGCCACTTTCAGGTAAACTTGTGGCTAACTGCTGTGGTTGATTGCTATGTAAACGCCAGTGCTGCACCACCAACTTTGGACTAGCACTAACGTCCCTGATGCATAGCGCAGAGGTGCTCACCCACCAACCATCCATTTGCACAGTAATTGCAGTACAGTCAGGTGAGACCTGGGTTACGGGTCCATTTACGCAGGCAGTAACTACAAGGGGCAAGCTGGAAAAGTGGCGGTCATAGGCGGGTGCAGAGAGTACACCGGTGCGCCATACTTTGCAGCCTTCTCTGCCCTCAAGGTAAGAAACAGCAAACCTCTGCCATGTTCTGGTAGCGCTAACCCAGTGCGCCAATGGTACTAGATATAACTAGCGGCATGTGACACATTGCGCCCTCACTAATGAAGAGCCATCGTGCTCTATTCATCCAGCATCTGGATGGTGGTAATCAGTAGGCGTTGCCCTCACTGGTGCAGGTGGGGGCAGACCTGTCGCATGTGTTCTGCACCAACGGCGCAGCCACTGTCATCAAATCGTACAGCCCTGAGCTGATTGTGCACCCGTACCTCCCAGACAGCAGCGAGCTGCCCGACGAGGTATGGCGCTGATGTTATATGGTGCAGGGGGTGGTAATTTGCCCTCACCAGTGTGATGATTTGCCCCTATCATTGCCGATCATGTACTCTCATGTAACGCCTGCAAAAGGGAGCGGGGCAAATCTTGCAAGTCCACAGTATCTTTTGCCATGGCATGATTGCATTGTTCTGCTCCTTCATTCATCCACACAGGACTGGCGCAGCTGTGGCCAACGTTCACGCCAAGCCAAGCCCTTACTGCGCTTGTTTGCGTCGTATATGTACCCTAAAGCAAGGGTCTATGGGGTTTTATGTACAGGGGTGTGATGGTGAGGCCAACGTTCTGCACACTGTCTCCCAGCATCTTCAGAACAGCACCGGGAATAAATGCAGTCCTGATCTGAACATGCTTGTGGACTATCTGCGTAACATAGGCCTGACCATAGCACCCCTGGACAGATTCCATGGACCCTTGCATACGATGCATGTGTTTTCTACACCACTCGCTTTACTGAGGCATGTTTTGCAGATAAGTGAGGATGAGCAACAAGCTGTCGTGGACAAAGCTGTGGCACTGGTGGACCATTGGCTGCCAAGATTTGATGTGGTGGTGGTTGGGCCCGGGCTTGGCCGAGATGAGCTCATGCTGCGATGCATCGCCCAGGCATGTAACGCCATGCACTGCTCGTTTCCTGTCAACACATGAGCATTGCGCGTTGGTGGGATGCAGTTGTGCAGCATGTGTGCATGTCATGGCACTGGTAGCAATCAGTGGTGATTGCTTATGCTGTGCGCTGGTGACGCAGGTTGTGCGCCGGGTGAGGGAGCAGGGAGTGCCTATGGTGATTGATGCCGATGGACTATGGTTGCTCAACCAGGACCTGGATCTCATCAAGGGCTACAATCAGGCAATCCTGACTCCAAACAAGGTACCATTCAATTTGTCAATCGACTGTGCAGAATCCCATCAATGATGAACCCATATGAAAAGGGAACCTCCACAGCTGATGGCTGCAGGACAAATTACAAAATCCCAGGCCCGCAGAAATCCCCTGGCTCTTTATATTTGCATATTTTTATTCTTCAAATTGTTATAATATTGTGTATTGTGAAAGTCCAATAAAAACTACCAACATAGTTCATGTCAATCCCAAACATGATTCATTCCGTGTGCACGAAATATGCTTTATTTTTATTGTTGTAGGTGGAGTTTGGGCGCATGGCAGACAAGCTCGGCATCTCATTGGAGGACAACGAGGCGGCCCAGCAGCAGGTGTGCGCCGAGCTGGGGGGCCCTGTGGTGGTGCGCAAGGGCCCCTCTGATGTCATCTGTGACGACAAGCACACACTGGTGTGTGATGCAGAGGGGTCGCCGCGCCGAGCAGGCGGCCAGGTGAGTGCACATATAATATGCCTGAGGGGAGGGGGATCACGTGAATTGCAAGCACTGTTGCACTGAGATGTTATCAACATGGAATGGCAATATCGTTAATTCTCCCCATGACCCGATTGGAAAAGCGATGTAATTGAAGATGAAAAGCATGTTGCAAATTGCAAGGCTGGCTGATAGTGGCTGCAGCGCTTGAATGCAGGTAAATCACTTCATTTATTTTTTCAATTTTGCAGGGTGACATTGTGTCTGGTTGCACAGCAGTGTTTGCAGCATGGGCATCCAAGGCATACAGCCAGCCCTCGGAGACACATAAGGAACAGCTGTTGGATATCAATCCCCTTGTGTTGGCAGCGTATGGAGGGTGCTTCGTCACAAGGCACGCATCTGGATCAGCTTTTGGGAAACACAAACGCAGCATGCTTGCCGGGAGTGTCATTGACGAGCTTGGGCATGTAATCGACATATTATTTGATGCTCCAGCGCATTGAGAGCTTATACATCTTGCTGCTTAGGCCTTGCCAGTGCTGAAATTAGCACCCACAGCTGTACAATCTACGTACCCTTAAACGGGTTAAACACTCTACCCATAGTTGATGTTTTCTTTCATTGAATTTTCTTTCACGCATGTGAAATGTAGCCTACATTTTTGTTCGAAAGTTGTTTAGTTTGGTTGTCATGACATGTTGTCATTCCAACTGTTGTCTGCAGTATGTTTATCAAGAACTTGAGTTGAACGTTCATGGTCCGTAGAACCTGCACAGCTTCTGTCACACGATGTTGGTACAGTTTCACTTCAAAAAGGACGGGCGACTCGCATAATGATTGTGGAATATTGTTACATGGTATGTAACAATTGGAATACATGGTCTTTTGCAACGACTGTTCAGCCTCAACAACTGAGACTGCAACATGGTGGCAAATCTGGTTACCACCAGCTGCTGCACAGGAAAACCCCCCGGAAGGTAAATTGTAAGCAGTCAGCAAACGTTTAAGCTGCTATCTCATCATTGATTCATTCAGAAAGGGAGGAAGATGACACTGCAGACATGTCACATGGGCAAGAAGCCGGCACCGTGGGGTCGCTGGGTGGCATGCGCACGTGGTTTGGGTTACCAGTAGCACCCACCAGCTTAGACACCACCATGGGCCACATGGCAATAGTACACAACATAATTCCTATAATCAAACGTTAAGAAAAACCGTCGTCGATTGATGCCATATGACTGGTATTTACTAAATGATTGTGCGACAGTACGGTAATAAGCTCAACCATTTTGAGTGGTACTTTTGCAAAACCAGCAATCCCCAGACTGTTTGGTGCATGCTGTAGTGTCTGAGCGCCAACAAAACCTACAATGTGTACAAGGGATTGCTGAACAAATTGACCGCCTTTGCCTGTGGCACCGCAAGTGCCGACAATCCCTCGCATATGCGTCGCAAGCGGCCATATCCTAGTTTCACATTCTGCACAGCCTCTGCAATCTGCTGAGGCTCCAGGTTTGCAGTACCTGCAAAACACCCAGCGTGGTGCTCAGACAACAGGAGCCTGTTAAATTCTCCTGTATCAGACAGGGAATTGGATGCAGTCATTCATTGCCCATCAAGATAATTTCATTATAGAAAGAAAACCAGTTGCATGCAGAGGCGTGCATCTTGTGTGGCGGCCATTTCTGCACATAAAACCCAACACAGTCCACTTCAAACCCTGCCGCACCTGGGAAGTGGACCTTTGGCGTGCAGACCAGGTCGCCAAGTGGATAGCTGTCTGTGCAGTCCAGCTCCACAGAGAATTTGAGCTCCTGGTGCAGGTTCAGGAACGTGAGGGTGATGGTGGAGGCGCGGCACTCAACGCTGGACAGGGCTGGGAACCGCAGGCGGATGCCCTCCAGCTCTGCCACCAGGTCATTGATGCGCCCCAGGCGCAAGCAGTGCTGCTGCACAACTGCTGAGACGCGGGCTGCATCTCCACCCTGCAGCTTGAACTTGCCATGCACGGTTTCACCTGCATACCCAAGCTGTGGTGAGCTCTCGGGCACTGACGGCCGAAGTCAGGGGAACGAGACAGAGCGCAATGACACGCCAGCAAATTCGTAACTTAAACCCCACCTTTTGCAAACCCAGCCATGTGCGCAGCAAACTCTCGCCTGTCTGCTGGCATTCCAGGATGCTCATCTGCAGCCAAACCACCAAAACTAAAGTTGCCATGAGCATTGAGTGGTAGCATAAGACAACCATGGATGCCAGTTTGCATCACGTGCAGGATGCATGCAGTGGTACCCCACCTGGGTGTGCCAGCTCCAGGTATCCTTGCACAATGTGCTTAGCTTCCATGCCCCCCACAAACAGGCGCAGCTTGAACAGAGCACCTATGCGCAGCGTCAACTCCCCGGCGCTGCCATTGTCCCCGGCATTCTCCAGCCGCCAGGCGTGGCATGCTGCCAGCACATCTAGCTCCTCAACCTACAATTAGGGTAAAAGGTTTCCACACACTTGCATTGATTTGACAATTTCAAGTGCTGCCACATCCACTTGAGTAATGAATAATTGCATGTCACATACAGATTGCTGGAGCTGCAGCTGCAATGTGGTATAGCAACACACCCATCATAACCAATCACAACCACCCGTCCATGCGTTGATCTGCTGTGATATTTGTGACATACCTTCTCCAGCAATGAAGCGGCGTTCACTTCACGGGCCAGGTATGCCCTGCCCCCGCTCTTGCTGTCACCCTGGGCTGCCAGGGTCTTGAGCAGGTCCTCCCGCTTGCTGCCCAGCACAGCGCTCTTTGCCTGCACATGCGCAACATAGCTGGCATCAGCATTGTGGCGTTCAGCCATCTGCACCTATCACTTCAGACAATCAACCCAAGCACTGCACTGCAATCAGGGACAGAGTTGGTGGCATACTCCCTGTGAACAAATACCTTGAATTCTGTCAGGCGTTCCTCGGTGGTTCCCAGCTTCTGGCGGCGTGCGGCATTGGCTGCCCTTGTGTCATCCAAGCTGGCGCGCATGGACAGCACTGCCTTCTGCTGCTCAACCTTGGCCTGTGAATGGTACAGCCAACTTAGCGCCAAGCAGCCGTGCAAGTGAAGTGCACGATGCAGTGCACATCACCCATGACACGCGGGCTTTGCTGCTGACAGTGGATGCAAAGGTCATGAAAGTGGTTTGATGATCATGTGGCAAGCACATGTTATGACGGTGCAAGGGCTAATGGCGATGCAAGTAAGGCAGGCGGACTTGCAAGGCTAACCTTGTGTTCCGCATCCTCCTGCTCCTGTGCTGCCTGCTGAGCAGCGGCATACTCGTTGATGGTGGCCTCCAGCTGGGACAGGTGGTCCAGGTGGTTCTGGAGGAACGCCAGATCGTGCTGCAGCAGCTGCAGGTTGGATTCCAGGCTGCGGCCACGGGTCTCCTGCGCATGCACAGTAGCTGGTTTAGTCACACGCATTCCAGCAGTACAGTAGAGTGGCACCCCTTGCTCACATTGTCCCAACTAGCTTCGTTTTGTAAGGGCTGATACCATTGCTGAACATGACCTCGGCGATGGAGACATCTGTCACAACCCTGACAGGGGTCTGCTACGTCACATTTCACTTCAACGCTCGCAGCAGTGCAACGCCACATGGGACATCAGCAACAGATGCAGTTTCCCTTAAATCCCCTCGCTCCCACCTCCAGTTGCAGGCGCCATTCCTTGAATGCTGTCTTGCAACGCTGCCTGCAGAGCTGCTTCAGCTGCGCAGCCCCCTGCTTGATCTCCTCCAGCTCCTCCTCATTGGCCACCTGCATCATTGTCAGAATTATTACATCAGATTTTGACCTATGCAGGCAGCTGCTGATCAACCATTGTAAATACATTCCAGATTGCACGTAATTTATAAGCAAGTATTGTACTTGTTTCCAGATAATTCCTCTTAATGAAATCTGGAAGTGCGACAATACGGTATACTTCACACAAATTGAAAATATGGAACACCCAATTAATAGCGTGTGCCGAATACATTACAAACTCAGAGAGGACAGCTGGCTTGGTGCAACGTGTGCATGACGGTTAATTTTACTCGACTGCTTGACCACATAAATCTAGGCAAACCTTGCGCATGAGCATGGCCTTTAGCCCTTACCTGCACCACCTCAAACAGCTGAGGGTTTTCCTGCGTGAGCATAGCTTCATGGTCTGCCACCAGCACCTTGCGGCTGTTGATCTCTGCCTGCAGCATGCGGATGGCGGCCTCGCACGCCTCCACCTCTGGTGCGGTCACACACATGAGGCGGTAGCAGTCCTGCAGCTGCTGCGGGGGCGGGTCGCTGGCAAGGTCAGCAAAGTTGATGGAGGTGCCGCGCCGCATGTGGTCCAGGAACTGCAGGTTGATGACCTTAAGGAAGTCCTGCATTGTGGTGCAAGGGGGTTTTCAGCACAAGAAGGATGGTTTTAGCACATGGATTTCATTGCATTTGGATTGGGCGACAAGGGTTCCTTGACAGCAAATGAAATATTTTATTATACTAATAATAAAGTAGAAGCTCGAGGAAGGGCATTGCCTACCTGGAAAGTGATTTGCAGTGGACCTAAATCCTGCACTGCAGGCGACATGCTCATGCGGTGTCTGAGGAGCTGCTGCTGGACAAGTGTCAGCTGTGGGTTGACAGCAGACATTGGCGTGCGGGCCAGCTTCAAGCCACCTGCACAGCCATTGTGTGCTGAATACAGGGTGCCAATCACCACCACAGCATCAGATGAGGCCCAGGCAAGGCACAGCATGCTATGCTATGAGCAGTGCTGACACAGGACGGACACGCATGCTTCGCACCTGGCATGTTTGGTTGGATGGTGCTGTTTGGCGCCACGTTTTCAATGTCTGCATGGATGTCTGTCCCTGCAGCCGACCATCAGTTATAACTGCTGGAAAACCTACATGCCAGCATGCAGCAGAGCTAAGCGGCAGAGCAAAGTAGTTGAACGCACCTCCTTGGTTGCCGGGAGTAGCCGCCGCAGCAGCAACAGGCTCCTCAGGCATGCTTGCTGCTGGGCTGGGGGCAACCTCACCAGACGTCCCAGCATCGGTAGGCGTTCGTGCCAGCTTGGGCCCCCCAGGGAATGCATCACCCATGGAGGTTGCTGCAGCTTGTTGTGCCGCTAGGGGGGTCCTTGCTCGCATCATGCTGCTTGGAAGCACTGCAGGGATGGACACGGGTGATGAGCCCTGCGTTGCCAGCCGGGGGCAGAGGATAGTGTGCGACGTGTCTGGGGAGAGTGGGTGTGTACCTTCAATGTTGGGGGTTGCCTGGGCCTCCTCAGAGTTGTTGGCTGGTAAAGCAGATGGTGATTCTGCATCAATCCCTGCTTGTGCAGGACTGCCTGTCTCTAGGAAGAGGTCAGGTGAAGAAATTTCTGCACGAGATTGCATTCAAGTTTATCACTAAAAACTTTTATTACACATGGCACATATCTGCACATGACTGTTCCCAGGTATGAATGGAAATGAATATAGCAGTCACCTTTCTGTGGCGTGCGCGACAGCAGCTCCCCACCGGGGAAAGGTGACTTGAGCGCACTTGCTTGGAGGGCCTGCTTGGCTGACCACAAAAGCCCTGTATTTGGGGTTCCTGCACGGATCACGGCCCATGTTTTATTATATATTACTTTTGAATATTCTACAGGACCGCACATAGGCCGGAAACATAACAAGATCACACAGACGGCCGCATTGCCCTACCCTGGTGGCGGCAGCTTGCAGGTGGCGATTCTGGTGCAGTGAGGTCATCCAATGTTTGATGCTCTAGGAAATCGTAGCCTTGCATGTCATCATTCAAATCCAGCTCCAGCGGGTCTGCATTACACCAAAATCACCAATTAAGAAACAGGGCGTCAATTTTGACAAGCAGGATGCGCATAAATCTTCACAGAGCATGCACACCATTTTATGCAGTAGGATTGTATGAGCGGTAATCAATCACCTGGCTTGGTGCTCTCAGGGCTGTCAAATCCAGCTGCAGTGGGCCCATCGACAAGCAGGAAAGGGGTGGCGGTGGTCTTCATTACCAATTCGGAGTTGAGTGCTGCAGCAGCCGTGGGTGCCGCAGTGACATCCTCCAGCATATGCAACTCTGGGCTTGAGGGTCCACCAGCGTGCTCGTTCACAGGTGAAACAGCCGCGGTCACCTGTAGGCAGAGGTGGCACTCAGTTTGGGCTTGGGTGAGAAGCAGGACGAAAGGGAGCCGACATGTGGTGGATTGGCACTCACTGTGTTCTGCATCAGCGCTGCCAGCCCCTGGTGGAGTGCGCCAAGAGCATGATTTTTGCCCAATGTTGTGTCCTCAAGCAGTCGCCCAGTCATGTCCATGAGGTAATCCCCGTTGATGGGTACCTGTGAACAGCAAGGCAATCAGCATTGTGGCAAACAGGCTGCCCTTGATGTGCCCATGCACTGTTTGTACCTTCCCGCACAGATGCATGACCCAGTAACAGGCATGAAGCCATGCCCCGTGAACACCCTGTCACTACCAATGCATACCTGGAGCTCTCCGTCTGTGTCAGGGGACCCAAGCAAGCCTGGCGAATCAGCCACCGCCCCATATGCTGCAGGCTTCTTCTCCTCTGATTGCAGCAACAGGTCCGGGCTGCCAGGCGACTCCACTGACGCAGCTGCATCAAATGCTGCTTTAAGCTCCTCGACAGGCAGAACAGCTGACAGGTCCATGCTGTGCTCCATCTGTACGCTTGCCATCAATTCCTCTCCCAAGCCTGACTTTGGATCCACTGATGCTGGTGAGGGTGCAGGCGCCTCAAGCAGTGCGTCTGCGTGTTCCACATCGGGTGCTGCAAGTGCTGCTGATATGTCCACCTCTCCAGCTAGCAATTCATCTGGCGCCGCCAGGCCCGCTTCACCCGTTGTATCGGCGCTGAGATAGATGTGGCTGTAGGTTATATCCCCCATCATAAGCCGCCCTACATAACAAGATTCGTTCAAGATCGCACTCAATACTGGAACAAGCTGGTACTTGCAGCAGCTACACTTGTGTTTCTCACCTTTATGCTCCAGATTGAGCTCCTCTGTATCATCCAAACCTGGCAGGAAACCCCACTTGTTGATTTGCTGCTTCTCCACCACCTCCGGTTGGCCATCAGAGGAACCAGTGTTGTCCGCAGCAGCGGCTGGATTTTCTGGGCTGCCAACCTCGTCCTCCACTTGCGCACCCCAGGTTGGATGGATACCCGTTGCAAAGACGTTGGTGTAACCCAAGGAAAAGTCCTCAGTCTGGTCATGCCTGTCAGCACTTTGCATAGTTACGAGTTCCATAGACACATCATCCAGTGCTGAGCGTTCTGAAATTGCTGGGCTGACAGCCGCAAAACCTGCAGGAAGAGCAGTTGTTAGCCGGTTGGGACACCCTTCAGGTATGCTGGTACTGCCACTGGTAGTTGAGCATAGTCAGGGGCTCACCGGCAGGGTCTGGCGCCACAATGTCATCACTTTCGTCCTCCTCCAGCAACGATGACAGGCTGGGTACTGCAGCGGTGATGCTGTGTGTGATATTGCCTGCTGCCTCCTGGTAGTCACTGCTGAGCTGGTTGATGGGGTGCATCTGGTGGATCCCACTGTGTGCTGTCACCAGCTCCATAGGCGCGGTGTGGTCCACTATCACCATAGGGCTGTCTGCAAGGCTCATGGTGTCATCTCCTGGACTGGATGCCCTGGAAAGGACTTGGCTCAGTACTGCAGCGCGCTGAGGGTTTTGCCACTGCTGCTGGATGTCCTGCTGGAAGTTGTCAACAGTGTTGCTGACAACCACTGGGTCATCCTTCTCGTCCAGGTAGTCGTCCTGTGTTGCAACAGCAAGTAAGAACTAACCACAACTTAACGAGCTGCAGATGAAAGGGTTGTTGCTAGGCTCTTTACCTTGACGAACAGGTGCATCGTCTCCAGTTCGTTATCAGGAGCAAAGCTAACCCTGCGGCCTAGCGACTTGCGTTTCTTCTTCTTGGCTCGCTCGTCTGCGTCCTTTTGTGCAGAGACACCGAGGCTTGCCAGTGCCATCCTCCGTTTCCCAACCTGCAACGGGAGGTTGAGGTTGCTGTGCAGCGAGCGAGTTGGCATGACAGGTTTTGGACCTGCACACTCGCCACCCACCGGTGTCCTGCTCCCAGCATCTTTGTCCTTTGAAGGGGTGTACGCTTGGTTCTCTTTGTCTAGCTCCTGCTGCAGATCCAAAGCTGACCAGGGCCCAGCGGGCCACGCTTGCGGGTGCAGGCCTTGCATGGTGCTGAGCTTGCTGCACGGTTGGAGTCAGCTGACAGCCATGAGATGGTGTACAAAATCTCACGGGATTCCTGACACCCAACACAGGCTCGCTAGCAAAACGTCTTTCACAGGGTGTTTTGGAGTTGCAAACAGATGCTATAGCCGGGAAGCTGTCGGCAAATAAGGTTTCGGAAGCAACAAACGAACGTTGACTCGGTCAACGCAGGGGGATAACATGCTGTCACGGGGATGTCATCTTATATGCATGCATTGGCCCAATGATATGGGCTCGATTCAGTTCGAGTTCTCTCTTATTCAACACGTTGGCAACAGCATACAAGTGTTTAACGCACGCCGTCTCGTAAGCCAGCCAGCCAGTTAGCCAAAGGTTTGAATTCTGTGTGTTTTGTAAGCTGCAGACGTGTGTCCTTGTGACACACACCCGTGAAATTGGCAGAGCTACCAAGCCGCTTGGCAAACGTTTTTGATAAAGACAGTCAGTATAGTACCTGGGCAGCTGTCTGTGGCTCTTGCATACGACAGTCAGATAAAAAGCTGTCACAGTATACTTTACATTGAGCTACACCCCGCAAACGAGGGTGTCTGCGAGGCAAAGGTACCTAGTCTAAAGCTTTGAACAGGATATGGTCCCTATTTACATGGGCGTGGGTGCTCTGAGCTAGATCCTTGCTGGAGCTTGGCGTGCAGGTGAGGGGGTTAGTGCAACTCATTGCAAACATTGTATACTGCATTCGAGTGGCCACCTGTGGTATGGTGTAAAGGCTAAACCTAGCCTATGCTGAAACTGCTGAGTAAATAATGTCCGTGTTCATAACACAAGCAGATGCTGCTGCATTCCAGTAGGTTAAGAACAAGGTCTTACTGCAAGGGTGCTGGAAGGGGAATGTTCTCGATGAAGCTGATTATATTGGCGCGGCCACCCCCATATCTGACCAGCAGTTTCCCTCTTGAAGATGCCATATGCACCCTTATGCCACAGACCTTGTAGTGGCATGGGCCCAGCTTAGTCATCGGGATGGTGAGACCATGATCAAAACACAGGAACAAAAGCTCTCTCATCAAGCTGTCGATTGTGTGGGCATCAGTCACGATAGGGCTTTTCTTGGACAGTATTCCCTGCGAACCCAATCCCACCATTTTTGCATAATTTTCCAATTTGCAAGCCAGCAGTGCCATTGCAATGAAATGAACCGTACCGATAGCCATGGGTCATCCTTGCTTGGCGAAACAGCAGAAGTGCTCAGGTAATTGGCTTTAACCTTTTGAAAAGCTTCACTATTTGCAAATGTCGGCCGTGAGGAGGTAGAACTTGGTTTATCCTGAAAAAGTCAATTTATTTGGGTTGTTTTATATGCAAACAATTACTTCAACGTTTTGAGCTTGCACTCAACTGGGTTGGTTTTCAGCGGCGCTAGATGTGTGGATTTTATTGGGTAGCACCAGACCTGAGATGCACGGCATTCAAATGGAAATGGGCAGCTCTCATCGCCAAATTCTGGTTCTCTCATTGGGTTTCTGCCTCTTGTCAAGGTTGATTCGACCGCAACAAAAGTGTTGCTGTGGGTGGAGGTAGGCTTTGGGGATTTGCATGGCAATGCTGGTGCGGAGTCGGCATCAGGAAGCATGATTGTTGCATCTGCACAGTACACTTGAAGCAGCTGCTGGCGGGGATGACAGCTGGCACCTGCGGACGGATCCACGGCTGCATGACGACCCAATACTAGAACAATGATTCCATGCATGCTGCATGGTGAATCCCCAGCTTGTTTTGATAATAGCAGGGATGTCTAGGCTACCTGCACGGCATGCTGTCCCCAAGCATGAACTGGGGATTCACCATTTTGGGATATTTTACTGTGATTGCCTGCTTATTACAATACTCACCTTTACTTGCTGCCGCAATGCGCGGTGCTGGGAGAGGTGACAACTTGTCCTCTGCTGACTTCTGTTGTGGCTTTGATGTGGGACTGGGTGATAGGTTTCTGAGTGCTACCCTCAAGTTCCTGACCTCCACCTCCAAATCTCGCCTACTCTCCTCGTTTCTCTGCACGACAGCAGCTGATGCTAAGTATTGTAGCAAATGCGCCGGATGTTGGTGTTCACCATGCATCACACCATGGGAGACCCTCTGCAGATTACCATGCATTTGTACGCTGTGAGGCATGACAAATCATTGCAACATGGCAGCATTGGCTGCATCATTGCTCCAATACCCTGTGGCTACATGGGGGCTACAATTACATGGACAGGATTATATGGGATTGGCCCAAGTTCCTTTGATGATTGGAACCCTCTAACTGATCATGTATGCAGTTCAACCTTGGCTGTTTTCTCTGCTGCATCTGCCCGCCTCTCCCAAGCATGTACTGCAGAGTTTCTAGATTCCATGTCTTGGCAGACCACCTCCAGAACATGCTGCAGCTGTGCAACCTCAGTCTCCAGCCTTGCCAGCCTTGCCACTTGCTGAAGAAGATGCTCTGTCAGTACGTTGTCGCGTGTAGCATCTGAGTGCTGCTCGCGAGTGCCACTGGCAGATCTATCTGGACTGGGTGCCTGCAGGTGAGTGAACATTGTAAGGTGTAACAGACATCTGCATCAGCTGCAGGGTGCGTGCCCAATTTGCACATGGTCTAGAGCATCCCAGTGCCACTGTAGGACATTGCGCATCAATTCCCCCAGCATTGATACCCACTCACCAACACACAGTGCAGCTTCATTTGTAACTATTTGAAGTCTGCTTTGGGAGAATCAAATTACATACCTCAATAGTCAGTCCATTTGCGCCTGACAAATCGGTTGTTAAGCCATTAGGTTGCAGGTGGTCCATATGCTTGCAAACTGTGCCAGTGATACTCTCTGTGTGTGGCTGAGTTTGACTATTGCAGTTGCTATCCCTCGGTATTTGTTCCTGCTGATCAGGTGGACTGCCATGACTGCTTACAGGTGGACTGGTTGGCGGGTATGCTACGTTGGTGGAGCCAACTGGTTCCAGAGGTGTTGGTGGCAGTTGATGGATGGAGCTGGCCCTGCCATCCATGTGGCAGGCCTGAAAATTATCCCGGCAGTCAGAATCCTGGCTGTGCCTGTGTTCTGCATGCTGCAGGAGGTTCGGTTCAGGCGGGCTCGTGCTGCCTTCTGCTTGCTGCAGTGAAATGCGACTCAAGCTGTTCCAACACGAGGGTGCAGGGTCTCCAGGCGGTTGGCAACCAATCTGTTCAGCCACATCTTCAGCAACGCCAATGGAAGAGTCTCCTGCTTCTGCCACTGCACAGGGCTCGCACAATTGCTTAAGCAGATATTCCCCGCTGACACTGGGACCTGCTTGTAGGATTGAATAGTGGCTTGTGGGGCGCAGTGGATGTTCTTCAGCTTGACTGCTGTCGCTGAGTTTGCAGGCAACGTGTCCATCAGGGCCTGGGGTAAGCTGGACATATATGGTGGTGTGTGGCACTGCGGCAAAGCTTGGCCCCTGATTTTCCAATGAAATATTACATTTGATGTGGTCTGTGGAGTCTCTTGTCAACTGGACATGGACGTAGCTGAACTCCATGCTGAAGGCTTGCTACACCTAGCTCCAAGGTTGTAGCTGATGGTGACACTGAAATAAACACATGTACTCTTTGGAACTTGCAAAGCTTTAAAATTTAATCTACTGGCGCTGCTGAATTCAAGGCAAGGTTTACCATTCCTACAGGTTTTGGTGCAGTAGTTGACACTGCAGATGTGTTCCCTTTGACGTTGTGCTCTGTGAACACACTTAGCCTAGGGTTTCGAGAACGCCCAAGAGCACGTGCACTCAGTGTTTAAAGTCAATAAGAATGAACGAAAGCGCTTTTTGAAACACAATGTCACACAACTGTAGTTCCACCGGCCACATATATCCCGTACAGAGAAGATATAGACTTTCGGCCAAATGCATGCATGCCGCACAAACTTGTTGCTTTGTGGCTTTCAAACGTTGTGTGCCCAACTCTTGTTCGTTTCTAGACCGAATTCATTTGCGCCCATATCGGGTCCCAGCTCGCACTTTGTCACAAGGTTGAACCACACATGCATCCAGAACCCTAGGGTTTAGAGTTCAACCGAATCCCACGAATGCCAGCTGGGGTGAAAGCTTGACGTCCCCAATATAAACAAACGATATGGCAACCCACCTCTGAGAGGTTGTGCTTACATATAAGGCTTTGTGTTCGAAGCTATTCTGCAATGACACCCAACCATGGCACAATTGATGGCATTTTGTGCTGGACGCCCTCCAGGATTGGCGGTGCTGGCAGCGTGTTGGTGGTGCAAGAGCTTGGCCTACCAAGAGACATTTGTTCGCCTGCCCGTGGGTCTTCACACCTCGGCGGCAATATAGTCACAACCCCCTGGTGGTGGCATGTGACAGGGCTTGGGCTGGAAAGTGTATGGGACGCTAGATGTGCAGCTGATGTTGGTCTGAGCCTTAAGGCGTGGCTACAGTATGCTTTCAACGAACAGTGTAGAGCTTCCAGTGGAAGGTAAGCTGAGGGCTGAAAATCTTACATACACAGCCATAGTTCAGTGGCGTGTGTGGCGTCCCAAAATTGCCTAGTCAAGGGTCAACATACAGTGGGTAGGAAAGGTAACAAGACGCACTGCTGTGGAACCTAATTCAGCAGAAAAAATTAAGCGCCAGTCATACAGGGAGTTGGTGATGGTCATTAGGGCATCTAATAAAAAAGGAGTTGACGTGCACCTTTTAGGCAGGGAAAATAGGGAGCAAGCAACCTGCGGTGCAGTTTTTGTGGTGCTGAAACCACAGCCATTATGCTGCCCTTGCATGTACTGAGAACAAGCGCATGCTGAAGCTAGCAATTCAACCGTGTTGCCTGCACCCTAAAAGTCATACAGTTGGCAAAACAAATACGTATTACATCCTATGGGTTGAGCTGCACTCCCCCCAAGAACGCCCAAAACAAGGGTAAACAGTTCCCAACAACGCACGGGGGACCTAAAAACAAGAGCTGCAAGAAATACAATTCTGTCACAGCAAGCAGAGGTGCCATCGACTGTGTGTGACCCGTGCTGATATCCCAGCTATGTGCCACCCTGCCGGCCGGGAGCTCCTTGCGCGCCCTTTAGCAGGCCCACCTGAGATACGTAGTAGTGGTGGCCACGCCAAAACAGTGACAGCAGCTGTTATGTGCGCGCCTCTGCTAGCTAAAGCACTTGAACAGCCCCAGAAACCCTGATCGTTTTTGCCGAGATGATGGCTTTGATTGCACAGCTGTCAGCTTGGCTGCCAGGTGGCTTGGGGGAGGGTTTGTTGGAGGAGTGTAAGGGCTGGGATCGGCCGCATCATATGGAGGACCCGCAGTAAGCAGCCACTGCTGTACTCGCTCTGCAAGGGACATGGCCACACATTAGCACCTTGCACTGCAAATAACAAACAAGCACAAATGAGGAAGAGTTTGAGCAACTTCAGTACCTGTCGAGCTGAGCCGCAAGTCTCTGAACCCAACAAGGTTGGGAGCAGTCAGAGAGCTGAACTGCTGCGTGGCGGGTCGGTGCCTCTCTGTGGACCCATACTTGTTGTTGACTTGGGTAGGAGTCGCGTGGAACTGCTTGGTTGATGCAGATGTTGTCGGGGCCACATCAACCCTGCTGCCAACGATGGCAGTCAATGGACTGGGTTGTTGGTGCTCTTCTTGAATTGGCGGAGGTGTGCGGTACCCGTCATCCCACTGCAACACCTTCTCTCTTGCCACACTCATTGCACTGTCCCCCCTGCCCGCCTGGCTGCTGTTTGGCTGGTGCACCAAGTTCACAGGCTGACTAGCCTGAACCTCAGCAGCAGCAGCGTGGGCTCCACCAGCTCCATCACGTGCAGCAGCAACACTGGCTGTCAAAACAGCTGCTTGGTCATCAAAGTTTGCCTCCTGAGAAGGAAAGCCTGCTCCCTGGGTGTTGGCAACTGCAGGGCCAAACCCGTTTTGCCCGCCACTCCGCTGTCTGAGTTTATGTGCCGAGGACTCTACCGCGGCGCCCGCAGGTGGGTTGTTGACCGCACCCTGAAGGTCTGGCACGGCCTCCCTAGCGGTGTAGTCGATGTTGAGGAGTGACGTTGAGCTGGTTTCAGGCTCGTTCTGTGAGAGCGACGCCACCACCCCTCGTTGCTGCAGCTGGGCGAGGGGTGGGCTGCTAGCGTCTGGGTTGGTGGCTGGTTCTGCTTTGTCTGCAACGTTCGACGTATAGCTGTGGTGAAGGTCCGCGCTGTCTGGTGCCCGAGTGGTTCCTTGGCCCACCTTGGCCAACCTGGACGAGCTGCAAGTGTCACTGCTAGTGGGCTCCTCCAGCCCCAACACAATGGAGTGCACCTGCTGCACGGTTTCCAGGTCCCCGTTTTCCTGCCTCACGTATGTGTCGTTAAGACTGAGCCCTGAAGTAGGCTTTGCCATGAGTATACCAGCTACTCTGCATGATCATGCAACGTATCTCGTCAGCAGCAGTGCGTGTGGAGGGAGGAGGGAGAGGTACCAAGCATCAGCACAGGACAGGATCGACTTACAGACCGGGACTGTCACTGCAAACCGCAAGATTGGCAAGTGATGGTCCGCAGACGCTACGCTCTTACTGTCTCGACTTTCTTCCAACGCAAAAAGCTTCAAGGGGGTCATATGTTAATCGTCATGTCCCCGTTTTGGGGCTGCTTACCCCCCCTTTCGAGCCATCGCTGAACCTCACACAAAGTGACAAGCTTGGTTGGACCTGCAGGTTGGCTTTATTGAATGTGGGCGATGAGTGTCTCTGCCCAAACAGCATCCCAAAGTGCAGTGGCTCATCGGCCACATAATGAATTGGGCATGCCGCTGGCTGCCGCATGCCTGGTCACACGACCCTCAGCGAGGGCTGAGCACGCAATAGCATATTGACACGGTGACGATCCGCTATGCAGAAATCAAACCCATCTTTTGTTTTCGTTTTGCTGCTTTTCTCGTTTGCCAGAACCACGCCAGGAGTGCTTGCAGGCAATGTAGCTAGTAGGGTCCTGGGCCGACTAATGCTTCAGCAATCGAACGGTGCAAACGAGGTGCAATACGGGGTCTCCGTTCAATCAACACTCTGTCCTCAAACAGAGTATTTCTGCGGCGCGGCCGACTTGTTGTTGAAAGAGTCCTTTGACGCTGTGCAAGGGAACTGCACATATGACCAAGGTACGGTTTTGCCTGCACACGGTCGTGTGACACCACAATAACCAACTGCAGCAAGGTGGCCTAGTAAGCAATAATTGAAATCGCTCTCCACACACTTTGATCGTAAGTGTGTGGACCAAGGTATGCTAGCTGCAGCATGGCTGCTGCTGAGTGCCCTGGGACCCACCACAGTGCAGGAAGTTCACTAAGAACATGGAGGGTTCCCGCAGTTGAAAGAACAAGCAGTGAGCTACAAACCCATACATTTTCTCACCAATGTTGCCACCTTGCAGATTTTGATAGCTACACGTGCGGGGTGAACGTCTTCAGGGGTGCAACTTACACCGTTGCACGGGCGGGGGAGTGTCAGTCTGCATGCATAACCTCGAGCAGTTTAGACGGTGCATCAGCTAACTACTACTGGGAAACTTCAGATTGGTCTGTATGCTCCAGTGACTGTGGGGGCGGTGTGCTTACTCGCACGGTTGTGTGTAGAAACAGCTTGAACGGAAGGTGAGCGCAGCGCCAGGAGGCATGACACTTTATGTGTGTTGCAGCCTGTTTGCATCACAAACCTCCCTGTTGGTCTACTAAATCTACAGTATATTGGTAAGCCTAAGATGTCCTGTTCATGCTACAAGCCTCATTGGTGGTCTACTTAAAATATTAAATGGATATATAAAGTATATTTTTAAACCTAAGCTGTTTCACTCATGCTGCACACAGGCAAGTGTCAAATGCACAGTGCCGCAAGGAAGACAAGCCAGCCAACACCAAGGCATGCAACACAGCGCCTTGCCCTGTGGTGCGGCGGGGGTTGCAGCTGTTGCTGTCACCGTGGCAGGCATGCGACGCCACATGTGGAACAGGAATGGTGCCCAGGACAGCATCTTGTGCCAACCCGGATGGGCTATTGGCAGAAACCAGCATGTGCCCCTCATACAGCAGTGAGTCCCCATGCACCCATCGCCAGCTGGCGGGTTACTACCTTGCTCTCCTTCTGCATCTGCAACAACAGCATGGATGGTGGCTGGGGCTATTGCTGCTACATGTGTTTGTGTCAACGTGCATGTGATTTACGTCAGTGCATGTCAGTGCGTGCGTGGTTTCAAGGAGTGATAGGCATTCCTTCCCCTGCAGGTAAGCAGCTGGCCAAGGACTGCAGCACGCAAACCTGCCGACAGTACAGATGGAAGCTGAGTCCCTGGACCAAATGCTCAGGCCAGTGCGGCTCAGAGGGCTTCATGACACGCACCGCAACGTGTTTCAACGGCACTGCCGCAACTCCAACGCCAGTGCAGGTGGAGGCCACCTACTGTGGGTCGCTGCCCAGTGGCACAACCTTCAATAGGACGTGCAACGCGGCGCCATGCGTGGGGTACAGCTGGCAGATTGGCAGCTGGGCCAGCTGCAACACAACCTGTGGTGGCGGTGTGCGCCCCCGCTCAGTCACCTGCATGGACATGTTTGGGCGTGGCGTTCCAGACAACCAATGCCCAGGGCAGCGCCCTGCACGCTACTCTGAGTGCAATGTCCTACCGTGCAATTTCTGCAAAATGGACAACCCGTGCTCTGGCCAGGTATGGTGCACCACACTAGCCTACCATGAAAATAAACGACAAAGATAAATCTGCATGCATGCAGCCTTTGACTCTGGCGATCAAATGGGTTGATTTGCTTGGAAGGGACTTTGCAACGAGGAGGGCACTACCCTCCTGTCCACTAATCTCCTACCAACCGCCTGCCCTGCAGGGTGTCTGTCGAACCACCGGCAACAGCACAGTGTGCACCTGCAGCCCTGGGTACCGGGGCCTGTACTGCGAGATCCCGCCCTCGTGTTCGGGTATTCTGGACAACGACGGCAACTGCTGCCAGGGCGGGGTGGTCAGCGCAAAGGGGAACTGCTGTGGCAAGGTGCGACGTGCATGATGTGCTCCCTGAAGGGTGCATAATTTTCAAGGGCAGAGTGCAATTCCTCAAGAAAAAAGCTGGCAGATAGATAACACTTCTGGCTGACACCTATGCACACCGACTGGCATGATCGCAGGCTCAGTGGTGGGCTTGAATAAATGAATGTGTATGTCTCTGCCCTCAGCTCATTATTATTTTATCCTTCCTGCAGCTGTGCATACATGAGGCAGGTATTCACAGCCTTGCTTGTCCCTTGCAGTCCGCTGTTCTGGATGCGACTGGGGAGTGCTGCGAAAGCGGCGTGATTGACCCATGCGGCAAATGCAACGGGGTTGCCAAGGCAGTGGATGTTCAAAACCAGTGTTGCAACAGTGGTGTGCTGGATGCGCAAGGATTTTGCTGCAGCAGCGGTTACCTGGATGAGTGTGGCGTGTGTGATGGGGACTCAGGTAGCTGTGCTCTGACTGCAACAATTATAATTCAGGTAAGCTTTTCATCCTAGAATGCATCAGGTAACAGGTTTGTGGATTTTTTCTGGTGTTGACATCGCACGGGACAGAGCAGCAAATAGGTGCAGGGCTCCTATTCAAATCTGCACTACCTGCAAAAATGGTAATGGGTTGCAATGCCTGGTGTCCCATGCACTATGGCAATATACATCCTCAAATCATATGCGCTGTCGTCTCATTTGGCACGGTGTTGTGATGCATGTGCTGTGGACATGCCGACTGCGTTCACATATAATATGGGCATGCATTCATGGATATGGTGTTACATTATGAGTGGCTTTTTGTATGTAAAATCCATTTTTAATGCGCTAGGAAAAGCCCTGATGCTGTACTATTGCCCGTGAATGCAGGTGAGCCCTGTGACAAGCTTCCTGCAGCTGGGGATGAGAGCCTTCAGGCAGGATGTGGCCCGCTATGCAGCGCAGATCCTCAAGCTATCTGCGTACCGCGTGACCGTGGAAGATGCTGTGGTGCAAACCGGGGGATCGGGAGGTGCAGCCATCGGTCCCCGCACAACCAGTGTGAACATGCATGTGGCGGTGGTGGCCTACCCATCAAGCAAAGTGCAAGTTGTGGTGCGTGCATGCACTGTGCACTGACCTAGTGTGCAGTTGCCCAATATAGCAGGGTGCGCGTCAAAATAATGGACACATGCGCCCCTGCCACGCATCTGCAAAGCATACCACATAATGGTGCTGGATGGATGATGCTGTTCCTAATGCTACTGCATTTGTATATGCCATGGCGCTGTGCGCATTCACATGAAGCATGCAACGAGACCCTATGCTGCATGCCACATCATCTGTCTCAATCTCACGTCGTTGACAGCAGCAACATTGCCATCTCTGGTCCTTTTCAGGACATCCAAGTTGCAAGCGCGTCTCGGCTGCTGTACAATGCCATTGGCACCCAAGCTTCCAGTGGGCTGTACCTGCTGACCGGGGTGCAGAGTGTTGCTCGGCGCAGTGTGTGCGGCAACCAGGTGTGCGAGGCTGGGGAGCGAACCACAGGGGATCCTGCAGATGATGGTACGTTTAGGGTCTAGGGGTTTAGGGTTTGCAGCTACATGTACCGGCCCCTTCACGCCCATGGCATGATGCATCTACCAACATTGACCAAATGCCATGTATGACGCACTCCTGTCCTTCACACAAAACATATTATGCCATGTAAGGTTCAAGAGCTGGGTGAGGAAACTAAAGTGACGGTCAGGGGCAAAGGCTAGTGTTGCTCCTTGTCTAGAATACACAATCTCCGGGATAGAGAACACCATATGCATCAGCATCAGATGTATCCATATCCTGTGCCTCACATTGTACTGCAGGTTGCATACAGGATTGCCCTATGGTGGTGAAGGCCTGCCCTGCAGATGACCGTGGCCTGCCTTGCGGAGGGAAAGGTCGGTGCTTGAGCGTGACAGGCGCATGCGCCTGCTTCATTGGCTATACGGGCCCTGGGTGCAGCTTGTGTGCAGAGGGCTACATGCGGTACGCAAACGAGACCCCAGCTGCATCCATACTCACTGTTTTTTAATTTCTCTGCTAATTAATGTCATTAATCATTACTGATTATTTTCATCGATATGATTTTGATGTGACTCTGCCATCATTGTAAATTTGCCACCAACTCGAGCACTGTGATAGCAGAACTGTGTTCAAACATCATTAAAACGCTGCTAATGGCGGGTCTTGCCAGCATCCAGCGCAGCAATTGTTGCGCATGAAACGCCCGCACACTATGCATTGCCAAGCATGCAGAGTATTAATAAATAAAAATAAATTAAATTGGGTCATCACTGGTGCACAAACCATGGTGATGATGGTGTGGCCAATTGCATGGATGCAGGTCGGGGGCGTTGTGCGCACGCTACGTGAAAGAGAAGCTGCCTCCACTGCCTGCACAAAATGGTGCCAAGGCGGGGGTGCTAGCAGTGCTTGCGGTGGGGATTGGCCTGTCAGTGATTGGCGTGCTGGCGCTGGTGATCGTGGCACTGCTGGTGTTCCGTTCGCGCCCCAACAAGCGCCAACAGACGTCGTTCAGGTGGGCTTCGTGGCGATTGTGTCAAGGGTGGTGTGCCAGGGAGGTTGCATCTACATAATACTTGACAGAAACTGCCACCAAGCTTGCATGCACTACATGCACAGCGGTCATTGCAGCGCACAGCAGCTGAGGTTACTGAGGGCCGGCTTGCGCCATCATTTGCTGCTCATATGGCACCATGTAATGCGCAGCGCTATTGCAACAATTACCATAGGTAGTGGGCATGATCCACTCAGCACACCAGTGGGCCAAGGCCCCTCCCAGCATTGCATTGGCCACATCATGATGCATGGCCCCTGGTTCAACCATTCACCGTAGCAGCTGTTCAGCCTCCTGCACCTTTGCACTCCCCTGCAGGCGCCACAGTATAGGGGCGCATGTGGGGCTGCCCAGGCGACGCACACTGTCTAACGCCAGTGCCCAACCAGCAGCCAGGTCAGGGGCTGCCCCCGCACGGGGTGCAGCCAAGAAAAGCAAGCGCTTCAGGGTCAGTGACCTCATGCGCATGAAAGCGCCTGGAGGTAGGGGGGGCGGCAGCTGGGGGCATTGTCACGCCGGGCATCATGCATATGGTCCTGGACCAGTGGCGCCATGCCACCCATGGACTGTGCACTAGTAGATGCGCAGATGGGTGCATTTGCAAGCTGCATCGATGCATGAATGCATCTAATTGCGGAAGATGACCAGTGTAGATATTTTGAGCTCAGTATGTTGACAATCTGAGTAGCTTATTCTTGTTATGGCGGCATTGGTGTATCATGTGGCAGCTGATGGTTGACTTTGGTGGTCATGGCAAGGGGTGTTACACTAAATTACACCGCAAAGTTGCATGGCCACCCAGCTATCATTCATCGGTGACAGGGGTAAAGAAGCCAGTGCCCACCCCCTCCAAACCAGTGGATTTTGCCAAAGCAACATCAGTAAAGGCTGCTAAAGGCAAGGTCCCCAGTCAAGAAAGCAACGCTGCCCACCGGGATGGTGAGCTTGCAAGTATCAAGGCGCTGAAGAAACCACCAGTGACTGTCCAAGATCCGCTACCCAGCACTTCGCTGGGGTTTTCAAGCGCACCATCAGCCCAGGACTCCAAATATCATCAGGTAAACTGGCTTTGACAGTGTACCTTCTTGATGGACGCAGCACAATGGTAATTTTGCAGTACAGGCAAGGGGTTGTGCTCTGTGCTGCACATACTGACGGTGGCCACATCTGAACAAAGCCCTAATATCACCTAGGCAGTGTAGCAACTATTTGGGTCACAGAAAATGCCAGTCAATGCTCAACACGTTGTGTTTGCCAATTTAGCATGCCAAGGTACACTACCACTTGGTATGTGCGGTGTTGTAGGTTACTGGTTTTATGGAGTGGGTTTTGGCCTTACACAGTGTGACCCAGTAGTTGTGGTAGGTTAATCAGCGTGTTTTTCCTTTTCAGGAAGTGTGGCAAAGACTAACGTTCAGGCATCCTTGGCCGGGTTGATTCCCCTCCTGTGTGAGCCTTACGGCTTGGACTCCCTAACTCCTGTGCCCTTTGGCTGTATTAAGGTCACTTCATTGGTTAAGCCATGGTGGTGCTTCTTGGCAGGTTACAGCAGCAATGGGGCCTGCTGCCTCTCTTGACCCTGTGAAGTGAAGTTGCTCAGACAGCCTCGCGAGTGTGCACTATTTTGTGTTTGTGGGTTCTGGCAAACGCAACAAGTGCCAATGGGGTTCTGCAGGTGCCCACAAGTTCCCCTCCAAGGGTTTTGCCACAGCACCAGGCCACAGGTAGCTCCACAAGGGCCTCCACGGAACTAACGTCCATACCCACACGACCCCTCCATCGCCCTGAAAAGTAAGGGCCTGCAGTGGACCGCGTGCAGCTGCCCTGTCAGGGCAGGTGATGGTGAGTGATGCACAGCCGCAGCTTGATACTGCATTGTAAAAAGCAACTTGCGCGTTACAGAACTTTCCCAAACCCATCCCCAAAAACGTTTCGACTTGGCGAGCCCATGCGCCTGTACCTAGACTGTGTACACATCTGCTGCACTGGCCAACCGATCAGGAACTATGGCTACCATGTCTGTAAACCAACTCCCAGGCAGTTTGCCCTGGAGTGGGTGCACACCCGCCCTCACAACTTGAACATCCACCCACACATAGACGCACCAGTGCTGCTGGCAAATCTGTGTCCCTGATAGTAGCAAGTGAGCAGGTAGTAATATGTTACAGAGATCAACAAGACTCACTAGCATCTAGGGAACAGTGCTGGCTATGGTACAGAGTAGGGGAGGTTTACTGGCCAATAGCTGAGGTGGACACCACCAGGGTGACGCCAATGCCCAAAAGCACCACAATAAGGCCAGCCCTGCAAGAAAAACAACACAGTTAGCACTGGCGGTGGGGAGGGAACAGGGTTTCAGGCCGTAGCACAAGGAAGGAAGGAATCCTTATGGGGGCAAACCTCACCATGCGATCAGCCCGGTTGTGCCCAGCTTGTAGGTCTCGCCAGACTCTGACCACGTGTCTGGGGTGTAGATTGGTGAGTACCCGTCAACGTTCACGCCGTACTTGTTGGCGTACTTGTACACTCCGTAGCCCTGCAAGTTGCGAAGGGTTGTCAGTCCCCAAGCCAGCGCCATGCCATGGGTGCTCGAGCTCGTGCCACGCACAGCACGCGTACCTTGCCCTTGCGCCCGCTGGCGTCGGTCCAGTCCTTCTTCTGCATGGACTCGGAGATGCCCATGAGGTTCTTCTGGACGATTGGGTCCTTGATGGTGTTCAGGCCCTGCTTCTTCACGTCGACCTTCTTGGAGGCGTTGGCCACCACCTGGAGGTTGACATTGGAGCGGGTCCTGCAAGCCCACAAAAGACTCGTTGAGACAGGGCACACTTTACCAGGTGCTGAGTGAAAGGCGTGCGGAGGATGTACGGAATGGAAGGAATTGCAGCCGCGACATGGCACACTCCATACCGGCTGCTCTTGGTCTGCAGGCTGGAGCCCAGGAAAGCCTTCTGTGCGACTGCGGTGGAGGCCATCTTGCTAGGTGACGTTGCCAAGCAGCACAAGCAGAGGGGTTCAGGAACAGGGGACAAGCGACGCCGGGTATAAGCGAAGGTTGCGACTTGCTCCCACAAGTATCTGTGCGTCCACTCAGGCCGAGGCCGAACACACCCTATCCAATCGCTCAATCTGATTGGATCACTGGAGGTGACCTTTTTGCCACGTCCGCATCTGACGTGGACTGGAGGGTTTGGCAACTGGTTTGTAGGGTTTTCACAGCGTCCACAGGAAAATAAATTCTTTTTGAGAACTCTTTTGAGGACTGTTTTACAGGAATGGCCACCCTCGTTTGTGGCTGCTGCCACCTGTACACCAAAATTGGCCCATAAGTAGATGCGTGCAGTTACAGACAGTAGCTCAGAGTCTGCAATGTACCGTTCCAACAAGCAGTGTGTTTTCAAGTGCAATGACCTTGTCCAGGCGGGCGTGGCTACTAGGGTCTGCTGCGCTGCGCTAGGGTTTTAAGGCGGCCCAGGAAAAGATAATGGACATTTATACGATAGCACCAGAGCAGCCATAGAGCAGTTAGCCCATAACATCAGGCAGGTGGTGACAGGTAGTGGCTCTGCAGTGTACAAGTTCATCAAAGCGTGTTCTCAAGTGCAGTGCCGTTGTCCACCTGTCCTGAAGCACATCTGCCACAACTAGATGTGGTACAAAAACAATCGAGCAACACCTTACCAAGGTCTACCATCCAAAAATTACCTAGTGCACACTTTTCCACAGTCAGTGGTCGTGAAAAAGGCAGCGTGCGCCACCTGGCAGGTCAAAGGGTATTCCCATTATTGCCGCAACTGATAAGTGCATGAACTCTTGTAAGCACTGGACCAGAAAAATATGTGTTGCACTTTCCAGCATATCTGCTTGCCGCGCGTGTTTGACCACATCCAACAATCCCACTGAAAGACTATTGGCAAACTGCATATCCACTCCAGCCCTTGACCGCCACCACTGATCTGTGCCTCGGCGTGTTCTCCTTCTGTGTGCTGGCTGCAAACCCCGCTGCCTTCAGCTCTGCGTGCATGTCCATTGTGATGTACTCAATGAGCCAGGGCTCGGTGCTCTTGAAGGCAGTGTAGGCAAAGGGGTTGGCAAACACGCGCTGCCAGATGGGAGACTGGGGGTTCATCTCCTGCAAGACCCACGTGTAGAGTGAGGTGGCTACCACGACTAAATCTCAGTGCTCGAGACCAGATGCCGCAACGGCATTGTCATTGTTGCTGCTCATTTCAAATTTTCTTGCTGAGCTGAGCTGAGAAAATCAGCATTCGCTAATGCATAATGGCGCTTGAACCACTGCACCACACGCGCATGCCCCAATGAGGCAGCCATGCTGCATGATTGCACTGTGCTGTACTCGATGCAAAACACTCATCTGTAGGCGTACTCCAGCCTCAGGAAATGTTGTATTTTGAGTCCGTTCTGCTTGCTCATGCGAAGGCAATAGTAGATGACCGGCTGGAAATGTCCCAGCTGCACCTGTACCTCTACGTGTGGCACCCATGCATCAAGCAATCCATGTTGAACCCATCACGCTGCAATGATCAGCATCAGCCCTGTAGCAAGTGTTTTACCCAAAACCCCACACATGCCCACCATAATCGCCAGCACCCCGCCTGGCCGCAGCAGCCGGTAGGCCTCCTTGAAGATGGCTGCGGAGGCAGCCTGCGGCAGCTCGTGGCACACCAGGCACATGGACACTAGGTCCGCACTGCCTGCCGGTAGCTGGGTGTCCTCCGCAAGGCCATGCACAAGCGTGAGCGGCTCAGGGCTGCCACTGGCCGCCTGTGAGCAGGCGGGTGGAGCGATCAGCTGTGTCCTCCAAGGGGAACAGTGTGCCACATTACGGTAATCAAGCTGGCACATGATTTTGTGGGCAATTCCTACTGCCTACTGCAGACCCACATGATCATGCGTCAAAGATCTTACTCATCGTATTGGCACAGCCTAACTAAAGCCTAACCAGCATGTATGTGGTGGTGATGTGATCACTGCTATGTCGTGACTTCTGCACAATGCCATGCGGCGCCATGCCTCGACGCATGCCCCGGCAGCTCCAACATACCACCCCTCCTGCGTCCCCGCCTAGATTGCAGAACAAAAAATACCCGCCGCACCCTTTTAAAGCACGGTGTGCACCCTACCTCTCGGGCGCGTTGCTCGTACGTGCCCACAGCAATGAAGTAGGGCGACAGGTCGACACCAGTCACATGCGCGCCCGGGAACGCCTCCATCAGCTCAATGCTGCTCAGCCCTGTGGCGCACCCCAGGTCCACGATGCGTGTGATGTCCCCTTGCACCTGCATCCGATGCAGATTACAATCCCATGCCTCAGTTAAGTTGCATTCCATGAGAGGCAAGATGCATCCACGGATGTGATTTGCCAATTGAAACTGCACAAGCATTGCACCACTGTCCCTCACGAGCCGCTTTGACACCCGTCGTTTACACCACTGACATCCTGTGGTCCTTGATACACCTGCCCTTGAAACCCCCGACCCTAAACTGCCATGCGCAGCACTGGTACCTGCATCTCTTCCATCTGCTCCCGCGTGCGCGCACTGTAGCTCTGCCGCAGGCGCTTGTCGCCCCTGCAAAGTGAAAGCATACAAACGTTAACAAGGTGAGCGAGGGACTGAACATTAGGATGACAATGCGCCTGACAGCTGCAGCAGGCATACAAGTGCGAGACGGTGGCAAATTGACCTTCTCAATGCGTGTGCTAACAATTCCGATGTTGGTTTTACCATCAGCATGCAGCATGCTTTAAATAGCCAGATTGCAAAATGCAAATTTGCAAACGAGTTAGTTGAGATGACAACCCCACGTTACCCCATAGACCAATGACATGGCTCCTGTGCTGCATCAAAACATGCAGGCATGCGCGCTCAGCATCATTAGATACGTAGCGCTGTTTCCTTATCATGAGCTGTCAACCGGTGGCACACGCTTACTCTGGATCGAGCGCTTTGTTTTTTGGGTCCATTACAGGCGCATGCACAGACTTGGCAGCCAGCTCCACCTCCCATGCGGCATCCCAGTTGAGGTTTCCCTCGGGGTATGCGTGGAATGGCTGGGTGTAGTAGCTGGGGTACTGTAGACCTGGCTTTGTAATCGCCTCCACCTCTGGCGCCCAATCTACCTTTCGGAGTTCAGCCAGCCTGGATTCGAAGTCGCATCCTATTGCCTCCCCACGCTGCATGATAGTCTTGCGTGCCTGCCACAGACAGGCACCACATACAAGAGTGAAATAGTGACATTTCTGGACACGTGACACTGTAGCTTGCAGGTCCTCCCTCGCCGCATGTTGCCTTTGGCTGTTTGGGGACCATAGGGACCCAGCCAGCCGTTGGCAGCATTGCACAAGCAACAAGTGCCTACAATAGGTTCTTTGCAGTTCACTGTTGTAGCGTGAGATTTACAACCGCATCAGGCGTGATTGCAACAGTAACAAGTGTCAACATACCTTTGCAGTTGCCATGCTGAAGAAAGGAGGGAACTTGAAGAGGGCTTCTACAGCTCCAATAAGAAGGGAGTTGCTATTCAAAAAGGGGAGTGTGGGTGCTTGTTGAGCCGCACGGACCGGGGTCAGTCTTGGGATGACTGCCCTGGACATGGGTGCAAGCATGCCCACCTGCACAGCAAACAGCAGGTGTGTGAATGAAAGTTGCAGTTGGCATTTGCAGATGTTGGGCAGTCAAATACTGTGTGCGGCCCTGGGGTGCACGCGGGTGACAGCAGGTACCTTGCTGCCAGACTGAAAGGGTCTTGCAGTGAGCGTCTTCATGCCGGTTGCGCCTCAGGCAGAGCCCGTCACGCTAGTTACAGAACGTGGTTTGGGTTTTCCAACAGTCGAAGTTTAAATCTGTTGCAGGCACAGCTCCTCAAGCTGCAAGATGGGTCGGGTGGCCCCTATACGGATGCATGCAGCCAGCCAGTTGTGCGGCACATCACGACTTTGGATAGAAATTTCTTGGTCTGGCTAGAGGTATCGGAGTGGATAAGTATCGATAGTCAGTGTCAGTCACTGGCTAGCTAGTTGCAGTACTGTCACCCCAGAGCGACACGGCACGTTGAAGGTCCGATCGATATGCTAACGTTCTAGCTTCTAGTGTGGAACACACAAATGCTTCTGAAGCCACGAGCCTCCGCTTGGCAGTTCGAGGCGTGCATAGTGACCACCATGCCGCATCACATGCCAGGGACTCTTCAGAATCTAGTGAATTCCGTGCCAGAGCCATGTGAACCGTGCAAGCATATGTTCACCACCCACTCACAAGTTGGAACCTGGACACTGTCATGCACCTGGTTGACAAGTATGTACTGCCAGTGGGGCACTACAAGCCATGCGATGTGCCCTGCCATTAGTGCACCAATCTGCAGCGCCAAGCGAATGCTTCCACAGCACCCAGTGAGGGCAGCCACTTGTCGGGGTGACACAAGACTGATTCTGAATAGTGCTGGGTATTGTTACAACAAGGAAAAATACTGGTACAAGTAAACAAAATTAATCTTCTCAGCTACCCACTACTACGGCCCTACAAAACCCGCCCCACTATTGTACCAATGACGTTCAGGAGTAGTATGGCAGGATCTGTGTAAGGATGTATGCCCATGCCACACCGGAGAGGCCACCCACCAACCAGCCGGAGGTGAACTTGCTCCACCTGCACACGTGAACAAGGCATCAGACCACGGTGTCAACTGGCGTACAAATTGCAACCGGTGATTAGGCAACATCAGCCACACTGTAGATACAACACTGCAGGAAGGATTACCAGCATGGGTGCAAGCTGAGCAGGCCTGAAGCCTTTTGCAGTGAGGAGCAGGAGCACCACGTACCCGTCAGCAGACTGCAGTGGGTCGCGGGCGATCGACCTGCCCGACAGGGTCTTGACGCCCACGGTCTCCTCCTGCTGGAAGGACACTGCGCCGTAGATGCTGAGGCAGGCGGTCAGGATCAGGACAAGGCCAGCTCCTGACAGGCAGCCTGCGATCTCAGCGGTCCCGGGGACGGAGCGAAGGGGACCCAGCTGCAACACCAGGCATGGGTTTCAGATGTGGGCAGCGCCAGGGAAGAGTTTCCGGTGTGCACAACACCCGGCATGGGTACAATTGGAAGACACACCAGGCGTGGTTTTCTAGTCAATGCAACAGCAGGACGTGGGTTTCGGGGTTGTGCAACACCAAGGATGCGCGGTTTACCACTTGCACACCATCAAGCATGACTTTCAAATTTGTGCAGTTTGGACAGCAGTTGAGAGGGTACCCAAACTCTCTCAACCCTTGCATGCCATGCAGCTGCAAGGCAAAACGCCCAGGTAGGGTGGGGAATGGCATCAGGCGCATGCTGCTTTCAAAAGAGTCATTCTCACTGCTCAACTTGTTGTTTCTGAACCTGCCCACATTTGCTGCTACTACATTGCCTGTGCATAGAGTGCACTAGGCCCCAGTGGTGAGCATCATGCAGTGCAGGCTGACCTTGATGAAGGGTCCAACAACCAGGAAGCCGTGGGCCAGGCCAATCTCCACACCGCGCAGCAGTGGGGAGACGGCAGTCCTGTAGGCGGGGAGCTGGGACAGGTAGGAGGCAACGATGGGCGCCGACGTCACTGGGGTCTCCAGCATTCCGATGAAGGGGTCGCCATTGATTGGCTGGATGACCTGGACCTGTACGGGGACACAGTCGGTGTCATGCCCCAGCGTTACTGCGATTTGATGGGTGATGGGTGGAGAGTGGTGCGCGCGAAGGGCGGTACCTTCTCGGCGCGGACGCTGAAGGAAGTCCTGCACCTGACCACGCGGGAGGAGGGGGCAAGGCCGGTAAGCTGGCCGAAGCGAGCCCTGCTGGTGAGCCCCGCTGGCTTGACGTTCAGAGAGCTAGCAAGCATGGTTGCCATGGCTGCAATCGACGGGTGCTTGCTGGGCTATCTGGTGCCAAAACAAGGTGACAGCAGGCTACAACGGTCAGATAAGCCTTCACTGGAGGTTCATGAGCGTGTATCCCAACGCACCAACAGCAAGGTGGGTGATAGTAGGCGTTCGTTCACTCGCGTTGCACCTGAATCGTGAAGTAGCAGCAGCTGTCCATACAGCGCCCAGGATTATATCACGTGCGCGTTTGAGATAGCAAGAGATTGCTGACCTGGCACCAATCGAGGATCCCCAGCCCTGTATTTGTGGGGATTCAAGGAACATCTAACGTCCCGAGTTGAGGAAATCAACGAAATCCCATTTAATTTCAGAGAAGAAAGGGAGTTTTGAGTCAACCACTCCCTGGTGCACTCACCACAGAAAGACCAGTGCCCGACACATTACCCCGAAGCAGCAACAGGTGCTCGCGTTGACTGATGGACAATGAAATTAGCGGTTACAACTGCTGGATTGTATTTGGCCGTGGGGCTGGGTTGCATCAGCCGCATCAAACCCCTGACTGACAGCGCAGGAAATGGAGAGAAAAGCAGACAGAAAACAGTAAGAGGGGTATGAAGATATACCATTGAGACCCCTGACGTGTCTGCAGTTGCAGAGAGCATAGTCATACGACGTCAAGGATGGCTGGTCATGCGTTGTCATGTTTCAAACCAAAAGGAAGAGAAGTACTCTTATCGTGTTCATTTCAGTTCAAACACAAGTGGAAGTTGCACAGCGTGAAAAAGTTGCGCAAAATGATTGTACAGCAACAAGGTAACAATACATAGACTGTTCTCCATGTAAGGGCTACTGTCAAACAAGTTCCACAATGCTCAGTGATATACAACAAAGTGTGTGCGCCAGTTACTCGGCTGCCATTTCTGGCTGCCCCACTGCATCGCTGCTGGTAGGCGCTGCATCCTGCACAGCCACGGGCTCTGCTGGGGAGCCAGGAGGTGCGGCATCCGCCTGGACAGCCGTTTGCTCGGGCTCAGCATCATCGTCAGCAGGCCTGCTGCCGCCACCAGACCCCTCCTGGGCCGGAAGTTGTTCAGGCGGGCTGCTTGTAGGGGCAGGGTCTGCTACAGCAGCAGCAGCAGCTGCAGCTGGCTTGGGTGTATGCGCCGCATCCACCACAGGATGGCTGGCATTGAGCGTGGCGCCGCCACTGCTTTTTGCAAGAGCCTGCTGCAACAGGGCAGGAGAGAGCCCCACGCTCTGCAGCACTTCCGCCACTGATGTGACCATTGCTCCTGATGTGGAGCCGCCAAGCCGGGAAAACGCCGGGCGGGACGGCGGCACTTGGGCACCAGAGGATGACGGCGCACTACTGGATGCTGGGATGGCGTCGTCTCCCCGGGATGGCTGTGTGCACTCTCCCGCTGAGCTGGAAGGCCGCGCAGGCGCCTGGCGGGATGCTGGTCGCAGCTCCGGCACTGGGTCTGTGTGGCGAGAGGGCTCACTGAGCGCCGGCTGCGGCATGGGCCACGATACAGGGGCCGAAGCGCCGCCCGGCTGCTGCCGCGCTGCTTGCGCCTGCCACAAGGGCGCCAGCCCCGGCCCCGGCGCCAACCCCGTGCCTGCCTTGCTGTTGCGCTGCAGGAGCTCCAGCAGCAGCGGCTGTAGGCCTGTGGTGGCCAGCGGCTGCACGTTGCGCTGCGCTTGCTGCGCCTGCAGCGCCGCGGCTGTGATGAGTGACGCCCTGGAGTAGGCAGCGCCTGGGGGCACAGAAGTGGACGGCAGCGGCCACGGCGGCGGCTCTATTGCTTTGCCCAGGAGCTCGTTCCTGCTCTCCAAGTAGTGCGACAAGGGCGGCTTGGTGTCATCCAGCTGGCCCATGCTGCCAAAGGGGCGCAGGCCGCCAGGCCGCAGCAAACCTGGGGAGACCACACACATTGTAAGAATTGGAACGTGGGGAAAAGGGTCTACCTGGCAGTGGTGTGTGGCAACTGATAATGGATGCGTCCTCCGGAGGCACGCATGTACCTGACGCATGTAATTGACAGGTGAAAGACTCTGGTAAATGCCCTGAAGTACATGGGTGCAGGCCTTTGTATGGCTCATGTTGCGCACAAAGCCCCTTTTATTACTTGAGCCATTTTCATTGCACCTACATCATTTAGGCCATAATGTAAAAAGAGCTATGTACCTTTTATATCATTTCCAAAACTCCGCACTGTGGTGTGCTGTTGACCTACCTGCGGCCTCCTGGTCGCCAGCTCGCTGGAAGGCGGCAGCAGCCTCCTGGCCCCTGGCACCATAGGAGGACAGGTAGCTGTTCATCACATCTGACAGGGAGGCCGATGTGCCTGCTCCACCTGGCCTTGGCGGCAGCAGCTGGCCCTCGAGTGCGCTGTGGCCTGCGTCGTCCTCGTGGTGGTGCAGGCTGGGGTTGCTGCCGATGGGCTTCATGCGCTTGGCCTGGGACTGGAACAGGGCATGCTGGGGATGGGAGGAGGTGCCGTCGATGCCGTCGATGCCAGGAGGGCGCTGGAATGCGTTGCCAGTGTACATCGAGTGTGTCGGGGGCAAGCCCCGTCGCGCATCCTCATCCTGTAACATGGAACATATTGGTTGGCGGCAGGCTGGAGAATAGGATACTCAAGGTGCTCAAAGAGTTGTGCAAGGCACATGGGCACTACTGCTGGATGCATTCCAAGTGGGCCACACATGCACATGGAGGCTGGCTCAGAGGGACTGCTTTGCACGTAAGAACACAATAATAAAAGATGGAGTTCCGCTGCTGCTTTGCTCAGAGATCGCGTTGGTTTATCATCAAACTCTTGAGTCAGCGCCCTTGCGCAGGATAGTTTGTTTTCCTCATAGCAAGCAGGCAGCGCGGCACACAGGCGGGTGCATGACGGGTAGCTGGGGATGCTGGCAATAATCAAGAAGACGGCAATTCAATCAATCAATAATGTATCTATGCGCACAGGAGCACAATGGTTCAATAAGGCAGCCAAATTGGTAACAGCCTGGAGTGCAAGGCGTGTGGGCACCAGTGGTAGATGCATCCCACCTGGGGCAAGCATGCGGAATGTAATTTACATGTTGCAATGTACCATGACAAGCGCATCAACCCCACCCCATGGCCATGGCTGGTACTTAGGGTATACAGTCCAAAGATAAACGCTAGACACCTACCTTGCCATACTCCCAGGGCTGCAGGTAGTTTCCGCCCCCTTGACCAGCTCCCCCAGGCCCAGACCGCTTCATGTCCCGCACGCCGTACAAGGCAGCCTCCAGGGAGGCCGACAGGCGGCTGTTGGACTGCATGTCCCCATCAGGCGGCAGGCCGTACCCGCCCCCGCCAGGCGCCTGCTGCTGCGGCGCGGCGGGTGCGGCAGGCTTGGCGGCGTAGGCCAGGAGCGACGCCAGTGAGTTGCCGCCGCCGCCTGCGGTGAGCGACCACAGCAGGGCCGGGTTGGCCTGCAGCAGCACCTGCAGCGCGGCATTGTAGCATTGCTGGCTGGGGGGTGCATTCCGAGGGTCCTGCTGCTGCTGCTGCTGTTGTTGCTGCTGCTGGGATTGCGCCAAGTTGCCCAGCACGGCCGACATCCACGCCTGTGAGGCGGTCTGTGCGCTCCCGAGCCCGCCTTGGGCGTACAGCAGGGCTAGCAGAGGGTTGCTGGCAGCAGCGGCGCCGGCGCCCAAGCCTGCGTGTGCTCCGCCAGGCTGCCAGGCTGCCAGCTGGTCGTACACCGACCGCTGCTGCTGGTGCTGCAGCGGCTGCTGCTGCAGTGCGGAGCCCGGTTGGGAGGCAGCTGCAGACTTGTACAGGCTGGCCAGTAGCGCACTGGAGAGCAGGTCTGAGCTATATGGCATCCCGCCGCCCATGTCTGGTGCGACTGGCCGCTCAAGGTTCCCATCGGCGGCGGCCTGAAGCGCGTCTTTGGCAGCGCTCTCCGCCGCAGCCGCATGGGACCGCACGTCCTTGGCGCCTGTGGGGAGGCTGAACAGCGGCAGCATGTGCGACAGCGCGGCTGCGCTGGACGTGGGGATGCCGTACATGGAGTCCTCAGGGTAGAGCGGCTGCGTGCGGGCAAATGCGCCCAGGCCCTGCAGCTGCAGGGACGCTGGTGGCGGCAGCAGGTCGGTGGGGCGGCCAAGGTCCACGCCCTGCGCGTCAAGCCCTGGGCCACGCAAGGGCAGGCCTGGCTTCAGCAGCGCAGCGAGGCGGCTGGCGTCGGACACGCCTGCAGCCACAAACAACACGTTATCAACTACTCCGTGCTGTTTATGATTTCCTACTGTTGCCATGCTCAACACATGCAGCAGGCTGTGCAGCAAACCAAAATGCAACTGCAGCATACTACAGTCAAGGATGTAGTATACAGAGAACACCCCCTTGCTACTCTGATTGCCCTTAACCACATGCGTGTTGCTGACCACAATGCAAAGCACTGTTTCCCATCCCAACAACAGCCAATGGTGCCTACCTGGCACGTCTGGGAACTTCATGCCGTTGATCTTGTCCAGCAGCTCTTGCGTGCCAACATGGCGAGCGGTATCTTCCCCTGCGTTGCCCTCTCCCTCCCTTGTCCCCGACACCGCCTCGTCGCCCTTCTCACCATCGCCACCACCATTGCCCTGCAGGTGGACCAGGCATGATGTTAGTCACATGCGATCCACCACAGTGCTGCTAGCCCTGTGTGCGTGCAGTAATTGCCATTCCTGTGTGGGTACAGCTAGTGCCAGGAAACCAGTGATGGTAGCACTGCGCGCATGCAGAGTGTGCTGGGAGCACTGAGTGCGTGCAGGTTAGTACACAAAACCACTGCCGTATGTGCCTAGCACAAGCGCTGCGTAATGGCATTGTGCTGCACCCTAGGCCACCAAACACACAGTGTGCCACACCCACCGTCTGGCTGCGCACGCCCTCCCCGCCACCAGGGCCCAGCTTGCGCTTCCTGTTGGTTGGGTGGATAGCGGTGAGTGGCAGCTCCATGCGGTCCAGCCCCAACTTGACCTTATAGTTCTGGTAGTAGTTCTTGATTTGCACCAGGGTCTTGCCAGGGATGGAGCCCTGCAGCTGGCCCCAGTCGCGACCAAACACCTGCACCGCGGGTTACAAATGCATCGATATTGTGCCGCCAGTGAATGCAGCCACCGGAAGTGACCACATGCCATGCACTCCAATACTTCACAAAGCCACTGCCAGGTGCCAACACCATGCTAGCAGAGCTGCTTGTATCCTTTATGCATGTATGCCATTGAGTTCATGGGTTGCCAAGGGTCGGCACCAGCATGGTGCAGCAGTTGCAATGCCAGGCTAGTCCATGCCAATCTAGAGGTACAACCCCAATGAAACGTGCATGCCATCTTAACACAATATAACACTCACAACCACTAAAGCAAAGATGGGGTATTACTCCATTTTAATCAAATCAACAAGCTACACTCCTGACCCCGCATCATGCAAGTGGGCTTGCTCCCCATATGGTAACCATTCCATAAACCCAGCAATATTTACCTTGTAGGTATCCAGGAAAGTGTCCTTCTCCTCTTGGCTCCAGTAGGATACTGAGCGCCTGCCTGAGGGGTCTGCAGTACCCGCACTGGCCTTGGATCCCAACACAGATTGCCTGCCATCATCTGTTGGCATGGCACAAAAGGCACTCAATGTGAGGGTCACATGCAGCCGTGGCCATGCACGCATCATTCAAACCACCCAAACTTGGCCATCAAGGGCATGCCAAAATCACCTTCACAACCTATGACGTAAATCCAATGAAGGGTTCATGGCTATGCATGCAGTGATCATAAGCTGCTGGCACACCTTAGATATTATTATGCCTCACAAAACAAAGAGTACACAACATGACTCTGCAGAGGCTGACCCATTGCCAAGGCTGCATTATTGCATATTCGTTGGCACAAATGCATTGCTTTCAAGTTCAACCCACCCGCATCATTGTCAGCAGCCGATGCCACCGCGTGCAGCAGCCCCGAGTGCTTGTACTCGCCGTCCCTGTCGTCCACACCCAGGCCCCCAAAGATGCCGCCAGGCAGCACGGGCGTGGCCCCATTCAGCCCATACCCACGCACAGCCGCGGTGGGGCTGGACTGGTCAGCAGCGTAGCTCTCCTGGCCCCCAAGCTGGGGCGTGCCGCCCGCCCGGCGGGGCGTGCGGCTGCGGGGCGCCTCCGGTGACGCCAGATAGGCCTGGTCTGGGTCGGCATACTGTTGCGACTCCCCGCCCATCTCTGACATGTCGGGAATGGATGAGTCCATGTTGATGTCATCCCCTCCTGTTCCCCCGTCGCTCGCCACCCTGTCCAACGACAGGCGCTTGCGGTGCTTGTACCAGTAGCCCTTGACGGCAGACAGGCTCTTGCCTGGGATCTCCCGGCAGATGGCCTTGAGGTCCCTGCCATGCTTGCGCACACCTGGTGCAGGGCAAGTGGGCACTGTCAGTTGGCAGAGGAACAGGCGTGCAAGTCTGGTTTACTGAGCCAAACCTCCCGAACTGGGCGGTCATTTAAGCCTGTGGTAGTGCTGTAACTGAAGGTGGAAGGTGGCAGTAGCAGGAGAACCAATGCAACATACCTGACAGGAAGGCAGTCTCATCCAGTTCGCTCCACCCAAAGTGGTTGCTTGCGCTGTCACCGCCATATTCCAATGCACCGCCGTCGTCGGCAAGGGGCTCAGGTGCTGCAGTAGGCGCAGTGGCAGCAGTAAAAGCCGCTGCAGCGGCAGCAGCAGCCTCACGTGCAGCGCGGCCACGCCCTCTGCCAGCTGCTCGTGCAGGGGCTCCACCCCGTGTGCGCACACCTGCATCCAGACCATGTCATAAATAAAATCACAGCACATATGACACATCCTGGTACAAAGCAAGTGGGCAGCGTGTATGAGAAACCTGCTGCATGCCCATGCAAAGCAAACCAATCACCACCACAAACACGAATTTTAACAGGTGCCTGAGTCTGTGCTTTGCCACACCTGCAATGTAAAGGCAATCTGCAGGTCACTACCGAGCATTTAATTCATGCCGCTGACATGCATAGCGCATACAGCCTATCCCACACATTGCGCCTTCTAACACCTATCACCATCCCTTACCTTTGCCACGCGCAGCAGGGTCGGGAACCTTGGCCACCACAGGCGCCGGCTCTGGGCGCACCGCAAACGCATGCGACGCCATGTAGTTGTTGCGCTTGTTGAGGTCGGTCTGCAGGCGCCGCTTCTTGAGCTGCTGCTTGCGCCGCACCGCCGCAAACTCATCCAGCTTCTGGTGCTTGTAATAGAAGCTGATGCAGTCGGTGGCGGAGCGGTAGGCCAGGAAGCTGGCGATTTTGTGGAAGTCCTGGAGGGCAGAAACCATGATCGAGGTAAAATTACCACAATACGCCATGTTGAAGCGCGGTTTTGAGGCAACAGATGAGTGGCAGCAGCACATGCCACGGCAGGGATGGCCTTTTGCAGGTACTCAGTAAGAGGGATTGGTCCCAAAACCCTCCAGTCGTGCATGCATATACCATCACACCAGTCACCATGCACTTCCATGAGTGATGTACTAAGGTGCGCTTCTTCCATTGTCCAGCTGGTTACCCTTCCACTTTGTTGCAATATGCACCCCACAATGAAGTCAAGTGACATGCGTGCCCCCCGTTTAGATGCATCCACTAATGGTGACCCATGCTTCCCCACCGATGCTGCCAGGTGCTTGCCTCATATACACCTTGCCAAGGGTGACCCATGATGTGATGCCACTACGCACCCAATTCCTACAATGAGAGTACTGAAGAAAATACAGAGGTAGTAATAATTGTCACTGAAACTAAATTGATAACTAAATATAGTGTTTTGAACAAATCCCCACCTTAGGGTACTGCAGGAACTTCTCCATAAAGATGCGCTTCTCGTCGTCGCCCCACGGCTCCACCAGCCGCTCCTCCTCTATCTGCTCCGCGGCGTCTGGTACCAGCGCGTTGACGCTGTCAAAGCAGCTGCGCTGGCGCTCACGCTCATCCAGAAGCTGGGCTGGCAGCTGAAGGAAGGGCACAAGAAGTTCGTCACGCAATCAGACACAGGCGGTGGACATACAAGCTGCTGTTCATGACCGCTACCCCAACACCCCCCCACCACACTCCTATCCCCGTTCAATCAACCACCACAACAAACACTGCAGTTGCAAGCAAGAGAAATGCTTTGGAGCACCAGGGTTGCACAATATCTCTCGTATTGTGCGTTTGCAACAGTTGTCCCATCAACCAGCCTTGCACCTGCCACCACTCACCTGGCACATGCTCTTCATGCGTTCCACTGCCCGGAATTGGTACATGATCTGCATCTCCTCATAATCGCTCCGCACAGCGCCACCAAGGGCCTTGCGGGACTGCTGCCTGGAAAGCTTGCCACTTCCATTGGCTTTCTTGGCTGCAAAGGCAGAGCGAAGGAGCACTGAGTTAGGATAGAGTGCAGTCCGCCAGTGTGCCCATTGTTACATTCAAAGATGAAGCAGACATGCGCACATGCTGAGACCAATGGGCATGGGCATGGTTGGGTGTGTAATGAAGCAACCGAACAAAGTACCAATGAGGCAAGGGCCAGACAATGGTAAGCAATTGCACAAAACATGTCAGCCAGAGCGTCCCAGCCATTGCGCACCTTCCAGCTCCACGCGCTCCTTCTCATAGGCTGAGCGGTACTGCAGCGCCAGCCCAAACTCCTTCTCCCGCACCGGCGCCTTGAGCTTGAGCATCGCGCGCCGCAGCTTGTCCGCTTGGTACAGCAGCTTCTCCCTATTGGCTGCCACCAGCCCGCTGTCATCCACAAACGGCCGCACCACCCGCACGCTGTGCTTCCCGTCCGCCCCACGCTCCAGCAGGCTGTCTGGAAGCATGCGCAGCAGCGAGTCCTGCGCGTCCTGGGCCTTGCCGGCGTTGGCGGTGAGCACATCTTGGACGGCGGTGCGGCGCGTCTGCAGCTTGCGCAGCACCGACCCCGGGGACGGCAAGGGGATGGTGCTGCCGCTGCGCCGCGCGCGCGGCTGGGGCGTGCTTTCGCCGTCGGCGCCCGATCGGGAGCGCCGGCGCGACGCCGCGGCGTGCTCCGGCTGGGCGCCGCTCGCTGTGTCATGCTCCTCAACTGATGTGGCATTGTCCTCGCTGTCAGAGCTGCTGGAGAGCACAACAGTGGTGTCCTGCAGCTCGTCAATCTCCACATGCAGGTCCTCGCGCTGGCCAGCAGCAGCCTCCAGCTCCACCCTGAGAGCAGCCATCGCCTTTTCAACCTCGGAGATGTCGGTCTCCAAAAAGTCGATCTTGTCGATGAGCTCGATTTTGGCGGATGACATGCTGGACTGCAGCTGCTGCTCAGGTGGCTGTGCCTGGTCCTCAGATGGGGCCGGAGGGGTGGTGCCTGGCACAGCTGGCGCCTCCATGGCGACATCCAGCGCTTGCACTGGCGGCGGCTGGGACACCGCTGGCGAGGCGAGCACTGGCGAGGGGGGTGGCAGCTGGTCCTGGGGTGCGGGCTCTGGTACAATGGCTGCCTGAGGTACGGGTGCATCCACTTCCATGGCTGCAACAGGCTCGGGCATACCAACGTCAGCCTCAGGAGGGATATCCACAGGCTCTGGCGCTGGTGGAGCGTCCGTCACTGACACTGGAGCTGGTGAGCATGGCTGCGCTGGGGCTTCACAAGGTGCCGCATCAGTGGCCATTGGCTGGTACCCCTCATCTGCCACCGCTGAGCTGGCCACTTCCACTGGCAGTGCAAGGGGATCGCAGCTGGGGCTGGGGACCACAGGCTGTGCATCTGCGTCCGCCGTTGCGTCGGGCACAGGGGCGGGCGGCGCGCTGGCGATTGCCTCTGACAGCGTGGGGGATGCCGGCGGTGGAGGCACCTCAGGCGCTGGCGTCAAAGATACTAGGTGTGCCTGCTGGTCGCCAACCGGCGCTGCTGCAGAAATGGCTGAAGCTGCCATATCAAAGGCGCTGCTCCCCGCGGTGCCTGCCTCAAGGTCTGCAGCAGCTGACAGGCAAGCTTCGGGAGGGGCCTTCTCCGCTGTCTTGCGCCGCGCCAGGCCCTGCCCCCACCCCAGGCGTTTGCGCCGGGGCGCGTCGTCGCCAACCCCTGCCCGCCCATCGCCAGCTGTGGGTGAGGTCAGCGCCTCTGTCTGGTCCCCCATGGCAGACTGAGGGTCGTCCACCTGGTGCGCCTCAGCAGCAGCCCCGCTCTCCGGGACATGGACGGACAGCTCGTGCGGCTTGCGCCTCGGCTCCAGCTTAATGTCCTCTTGCGCCGCCTTGTCATGCGCCTTGTCTGGCATCCTCTCGTACGCCGGGCTGCCATGCGCGCGGCCCCGTGCAGGGCTAGATGGTGGGCTGGAGAAGCCCAGCGGCATGCTGTGGCTGGGGAACATGGACGGGGGGTTGAAGTCCCTGCTGCTGCTGCGTGGCATGTCGTAGTCATCGTAGGGGCCTGCATCGCGCCCGGTGCTGAAGGATGACCGCGGGAGGGGCGCTGGCTGGCGGTGTGCGGGCACCTTGACCACTTCCACCACCGTGGGCTTGGCGTGGTGTGAAGGCATGGACACGGCGCGCCCCAAGCTGTTGCGCTCCCAGCTGGAGGAACGAGCGTGGTGGCTGTCCCTGGCTGAGGCCTTGTGGCTGGCGTGCGCCGGGGCGCCATCCAGCAGCAGCTCCCCAGCCTCAAGCTCGGCATGGGTTGGTGTGGATGTCCGGTAGGGGCCTGCGCTGCTGTAGGTGGGGCTGCGAGGGTATGGCGGGTGGTTTGACCGCCACGAGGGCTCCCGTGCAGGCAGCTGCTCGCGCGGCGGGATGTCCCACCCACTGCCTACCCCAGCGCCTCGGTCACTGGCATGGCCCCTGTGTGCACTGGGGGGTCCAGGCGCCCTGCCATATGGGGGCCGGGAGTCCTGCACACACCATATAGAAGGCATTATTGCAAATGCCATCAAAGACAGGAATGAGAAAGCAAGTGATAAAAAATCACTTTCAATGTAGAGTGACACCCACCACCCCCACCAAAACTGGGATGAGTCATCATGAACCCGTGCAACCATTTATCCTTTCCAATCTGTCTGCAACAGCAGCAAGGAATACCCTCCCTACAATGATCAAGCTTTACCTGTTGGTTGGCCGCACTCCTTGGCCGGTCCAAAGGGGTGCTTGCGCCACCTGCATTACCCAATGGCCCACAGTTAGTCACTGAGTATCAACCAAAATTGGGTTCACACAAAGCGCAAGTGCTGCAGTTTGGGCACCATATGCATGAACTTTACAACCTCAAATGTGGCTGAGAGTTAACCTTATTTCATGGCACATAAAAAACCTCCAGCACCCAGCCTATGTGTCATACCTGGTGGGCCACGGCGTGCAGGCAAGGCTCCTGGAGGTGGGTGTGATGGACCCCCTCCCCTGCCAAGGAAGGGCGCCCGGCCAGAGCCTCTCTCATAGTCCCTGGCTGGGTGTGGGTCTGGCTCGTACCGTCCTCGCTTGGGTGGAAATGGTGCCGAACCGCGGCCGTATGGGGGAGGGCCTCTGTCAGGGGGCCCAGTCCAGTCACGCTTCTGCACAGCATTAGCCGTGTTCAGAGAAGCACTTTGGAAAATGCAACGTACAGACGCAATTCACGACGATGCTTACCTTCCCAGAAGCGGAGCGGTCCCTGTCCTGCCTGGAAAAGCCATCACGTTCCTGCACCAATTAGATCCAATTAAAATGTGAGATATACTCATGTCGGTGCCTCGAAAGGAGCGTGTGGCAAACAGGGTGATTCAAAATGGGGCAATAAAACTTACCGCGCGGGAGTAGTGAGACCAGTCATCTCCTCTTTCACCCATCACTGCCAGGCCCTCCTATAATCCAGTTTTTATTGCAGGAACAGGACTTGGGGGAGTAGCATCTCCCACGCAGGAGCACCAGCCAGCATCACCAGCTGGTATCTCTGACACGGCAAGGCTGACTCAGGAGCCTGTGTTTATATTTTTCAACTGCCAACTTTGGCAAACTCAGAAAAAATTCAAGCTTACTGAGTAGCTTACAAGGTTACGCATCCGGTATGATAAGGCAGGTGAAGCGGAGCAGTAAGCAACATCACATCCTCGCCATGGTTCCTGGCTGCTTGGCAAGTTGCAATCCTATGCTGAGGTTGCACTAGAAAGGCTGCTTCTGTGCTCCTTAATGGCCATTTTTCTGGGACAGGGCCGCCAGTTGTGAGCGACCCTTTAGGAAGGTACAGTAAGGAGCATACGGCGCATTGAGCCCTGTTAGAACGCCATACCCGTCAGAGGATGAAGTTGGCGGTGTGCTGGCTACAACGGTGTTGATGTTGCGTGGTTGGTGGGCTTTAGAGGTGGGTCTTCCACGTTTTACAAGAGTGAACGTTGAACTTCTTGCCTTTGATAAAGTTTACAGGGAGCGTGGCAAGCGCGTGCCTGGCGTACGCCATGGTGGCCACATGGGCCAGACTTGGGCGATTTGTCAGGCTGGGCGTGTGCTGTCAAGCTGGAATTACGAGATGAAGTGACTAACCAATTACCTGCTGGCAAGGCAAACAGGCCAAGAGTAGGCAAGAGGGTTATCTTGCCGTTTTAACCCTCAGATTGGTCAGGAACAGTGCACTGTGGCCCACACTTTGGGATACTGTTATCTTTGCTGGCTTGCTGGCTTGCTTAGTGACGTTGCAGCTTAATACATTGCTTGCCTCTCACCCCGCGCCAGCAGTTAATCCCCTACAAGCCCTGTGTCAGCCACCAAAGTCGAACTCTGTTCGGCGGGTAGCTGTGTACAATCAAGCAGAGTGCTAGTACTTCGCTAGTATTCATCCACCTCTGTTGGCCCTCCAGGGTCTAGCAGGCCTTGGGGTCGTGCACTGAGGTTCATGATGACTCTGTGACAGACCCACCACCTGTATTGCATGTGTTTCAAAGCCTCAGGTTGCCCGCAGTGGATTTGGAGCAATGGTTATTGGAGCAGCACTAGGTTGCAGTAGGTTTGCGCTAGGTTTGGCCTGCATGCAAATAGTGGGCCCGTTGCGCAACTGGGCCTACCGTTGAGGGATAGGGGAAGCTTATCTCAGCTGGGAGCCGTCACTTCTAACCTGGAACTATGGGGAAGCACAAGGTTGCGTACTTCTATGACAGTAAGTACAGTAGAGCACCATATTAGGCATATGCATGCATATGTAGCCATGGCTATGGTTGTGCGCGCACAGTCCAAGAGCACAGTTGCACCGCTTTGTACTGAATTCCAGAAGTTTATGCAATTAAAATAATAATAAAACCATCTGTGCAGGTGAAGTTGGCAACCACTACTTCGGGGCAAACCATCCTATGAAGCCCCATAGGATGACCATGGCCCACCACCTCATTGTGGGCTACGGGCTACACAAAGATATGGATGTATACGTACGGCTGCAAGTGTTTTTGCTCTCCTCCACTGGTGCACACTATGCATACGCGTCTGCGCCTGTGCTGGCACTATGTGTCCACGTGTGGCAAACTCATGTATCAAATACACCCTCCTGACCCCTTGCCGCGCTGTAACAGAAACCACGGCGAGCGTACCCCAAGGAGATGACGCAGTTCCACTCGGAGGAGTACATCAACTTCTTGTCCACTGTCACGCCAGACACAGTCCAGGTAACACCACCCGGCACCACTGATAGAAAGAAAGGATTAAAGGAATTGCCCACAGGTGACAGCCAGGCACGTGTTCCACCTCGCCAGACACCAAAGGAGCATGAATCACAAGGCACAGCCCATGTACACGGCACATGTCACGTTGTTATGCGCGCACACCATTGGAACACGCTACACTTGAGCCATGGGTCTTGCACTCTCCTCGTGGTGTTGCTGCATTGTTTGGTGTGGTGCAGCTGCAAGACAGGGTACAGGAAGGTTGGTCCTCTCCCTTCGCACGAAAACCACCTGCTAACTCCCAATTGACCCCTTCCCCCCTTTAGAACGTGATACAGCAGCTCATCCCATTTGGCATCGGGGAGGACTGCCCCATCTTCGATGACCTCTTCAATTTCTGCCGCTTGTACGCCGGCGCATCGATAGGTATGGCATAGTGCAGGGGCGCCAGCTTGGGGGTGAAGCCTGGAACAGCATGCTGTGGTGGGAATGCTAGGAGTATGTGGCAAAGGGTGCATTGTGCGTAAGGCGTCTCTTGTGTGAGTAGCCTAGTCTATGCAGCGTTGGTGGATGCTGCTGTTTGGCATGTAGATTTGCATGCAGGAAGTAGGTGCCCAGTGGCATTGTAAATGGCATGAGGAGGGTATCATGTGGGCTGGCAGCTTGCAGCGCCTCGTGGATGGCAATGGGGATGCATGGCATGCGATGGCCATGGGTGGGTGCATTAGCTGGGGCGTGCTTGTGATTGTGATTGTGAATGTGCAGAGGGTGCCGTCAAGCTCAACCATGGCTTGTGCGACATTGCCATCAACTGGGCAGGGGGTTTGCACCATGCAAAGAAATCGGAGGCTTCAGGTAAGCCAAATGGTTTCTGCTCTTGCACGCACAAATGCACATTGCACGTCATCCAATACATGCAAATTGCATGATTCGATGCCTCGTCCAATATGCTCACATACCTGGTGGAACCTCAGTCCTCAGCGGCAGTGATAGGTGCCATCGCAGTGTGGTTCAATGAGGCACACACCCTTGGCACCCTCTACCTGCTCTTGCCATTTTTGCACCTCACACCCCCGCTACATGTTGCACATCCATTTTTGTTGATGATTGCCATCTGCATGTATGCCAGTGCACCTAACATCCAAACTTCGCTCGCCATCTCTGGCCACATGAAACCTTGGTTCCTCCCTGGAACTCCATCACATTCCCCTTTCCTCCTCTGCCATACAGGTTTCTGCTACATCAACGACCTGGTGCTGGGCATTCTGGAGCTGCTCAAGTACAATGCGCGCGTGTTGTATGTGGACATAGATGTGCACCACGGGGATGGGGTGGAGGAGGCATTCTACCTCTGCGACAGGGTCATGACCGTCTCATTCCACAAGTTTGGGGATTATTATTTCCCCGGGACGGGTGACCTGAAGGATGTGGGCGAGAAAGCAGGTGCGCTGCAAACATTCATAGATGAATGGCATGTTGGGGTGCCAAATGACTGTAGGCAACTCCCTGGCTGGGCGAGGCGTGCGGGAGCACCAGGCGCCCTGTAAGCAAAGGCATGAAAAAACTGAAATCCCCAAATTCCTCAGCAACACTCAACCGCCCTGTGTGCTGCATGGCCCTGCATGGCAATGGCGTTCGCTGCCTGACTGACGCTTAAGCTGCGCATTCTGGTCTGGTGTGAAGCATGTCCTCCTGATGGTGTGGCTCCTTCCCTGCCTGCAGGCAAGCACTACTCTGTGAATGTGCCCCTGAAGGATGGCGTGGATGACACCACCTTCCACAAGCTGTTCAAGCCAATCATGGGCAAGGTCATGGAGATGTTCCAGCCGGGGGCAATTGTGCTGCAGTGCGGTAAGGCCATCTTGTTATCATTTCAATTTTTTTTGCTATAGTATATTTGGTGGTAACGGGTATTGGGGACACCTCAACATGCGGGGCGGATCCAGATTTACAATACTGGATTTGGAATGCATTTAAAATCTTCAATCACAAGTTGCATGCATGCAGCATGGGAGGTAAAGTAGCATGGGAATTAACCGCAGGTGACAAAAACCATTATTTTTGCAGGCGCTGACTCCCTCGCCAACGACCGCCTGGGCTGCTTCAACCTGTCCCTCAAGGGGCACGCTGAGGCTGTCAAGTACATGAAGAGCTTTGGGGTGCCCATGCTGGTGACGGGGGGCGGCGGCTACACCAAGAACAACGTGGCGCGGTGTTGGACGTACGAGACCGCGGTGCTGCTGGACAGGTGCGCTTGGAAATCCTAGGGTTTACAGCCCTAACGTTGGAAGTATCGAGTCTCCCTGGAGGATGGATGGATGCGGGAGGCTGCGGTGGATTGGTGCTTTGGGATGCTCTGCACCTTGAACCGGAATGTGGCAATGTGCTGGGATCCTAACATCTGCGTATGATACCCTAAGATGTAAGGCCTGAACCGAAAAGGCCGTGGCGTAGTCTTGGACCGATGTCCGGCTTGGAGAGCTTTGTTGCAATCATAAATGCACTCCTTCCAACTCCACGAACCTGTGCACATCCAGGGAGATCCCCAATGAGCTGCCTCCCAATGACTACCTGGAGTACTACACCCCCAGCTACAAGCTGCACGTGCCTCCCCAGCGCATCATTGAGAACCAAAACACCCGGCTGGATGTGGAGAGGATCAAGCAGCAAGTGCTAGACAACCTCGCACAGCTGGAGCATGCGCCAAGTACGGACTTCCATCCTAAAACCCTAGCGCAAACCCTCTCCAAAAGCCTTTGGCCAGTAGCGTTGCCAATCCCTTGCCGTTGGCAACGTGTTGACCTAGCGCAAAACCCTAGCCAGAACGCTTCAGCTGCTGTCGGTTCCAATAGCAGGGTCTGGCCATGCTTCCCTTGCCACCCACAACCCAGGTGGCATAATAAGAGCAAAATTTGTGGGGAAAAGCCTTTCCTCACAAGTGCGTTTAGTTTTTAGTTTGAAGAGCTATTTCAGATAACAGAGTCTGTAGTCCTTGTGTTGGGATGCAGCATGACACCCGGTGCCCCTTCCCACCACCGCAAGCTCGCACCTGTGTAAACCCTGGACACTAACCCTGAAACAAAAAACAAATCTGTAGTTAATGCCCCCCTCTCCACCTCTTAAGGCGTGCAGATGCGTGAGATGCCCCGCGACTCCTACCTGCCCGAGTGGGACCTGCCCGAGGAGGAGGACCCCGATGTGCGCCTGGCGCAGTATGCCAAGGAGCACATGGTGGTGCGGGAGGCGGAGCTGTATGAGGAAATGGAGTATGGCGGGTGAGGCGGGGAGGGGAGCGGCACAGGAGCAAGGATGCGTGTGAAGCTGGAAAAAGGCCCACCCCTGCAGAACAGTCCCTCTCAAACCCACGCGCTGTGTAAGGGGATGCTCCGCTTGTGACAGAACATCAAGCAGCACATGGTCATGAGAGAGGCGGAGGTGTGGGAGATGGAGTGTGGCGGGTGATGCGGTAAAAGGGGTGTCTGCCGCAAGAGCATCGTCGGTTTGAGGGTTGGACACAGGTTGGAATGAGAAGGGGAAAGGGGGGGTCTTCACAGAGTGGGGGGGCAGGGAGGGGGCAAAATAATGAGGGTGTATTTATATTGCGATTGAAGGGTTGGCGGTTTCTGTAGACTCTGAGTTGTTTACAACTAGCTGACAAATTATTGAATGCAGTGCTTGGTTGCGAGCTGCCACCATCAGGCTGTCCTTGCATGGATGGGTCAGCCTGAGGCAGCTTTTTACATATGTTGAACCGTTCAATGCTGCATTGCAGCAAGCGTGCCACCATCAATGCTGGTTTTGTTTGAATTGTGTTTCTGCACCATGATCATGTAATTTAACGGCAAGCTGCTGACTCAATCCATGTCTGGCAGCCCGGGGCTGAACAATTTAATTTATTGTATTGGCAATGCGTATGAATAAGAGAGAAGAAAGGGCCCTTGGGACACGCAAAGGCGGAGTTAAGGGGCCATTGGGTCGCATTGTCACTCACACCTAAGGCTTGACATTGTGACACATTCCTGCTGGCTCACTGAGCAGGACGCTCCGGGTGAGTCATTATTCTGAGGCCTTCGTTGGATCCATATTTACAAAAGTTGCATGGCACACCAGTACTGCACATGAGTCAGACCGTGTGCTGCCCGAGGCTGTTAAATTGTGATAACTGTTACAGTCAGTCTCAGAGTGACTCTCACTGAGGGCACTGTGCACACGTAAGCAGTCAAGAGTGGCATACATTTGGTCAAGCTTGTTGAATGTCATTCAACAAGCTTGACCAAACGTATTACTGCTTTTAACAGCAAATTTGTCAGCCACATGCTGCACCCCCTGTCCGACTCCCTGTGGCGCGCATACATCTTGCCAGGTGCAGTGCAGGATGACATCCCACTGCTGCCCATAATTCTTGGCATTTTGCCGCATCCAGATGCCTGTTGGTAGAGTGAAACCGCGGCGCGGCCCCTGACCCTGAAAGGGTGAAATGCCTCCTCGGGCTCACACCTTCCCCGTGTACTTGTAGTGCTGCTCGTAGTCCCCCTTGAGATCATCCAGCGCAGCGCTCACTGAGCTGCCCTCCAAGTGGCCACCCAGGGAAACGTACAAATGCTGGATCTGCAGCAAAGGGTAGAAATGGCTTGGTGCGCTCCATGGACCAGTGTACTTCATGCAATGCCAATTTACGGTTGCGTATTCTGCCAATGAAAGGGCAGATGTGCGCGCGAACAGGTGATTGAGTGGGTTCGGATGAAGCATGCGCGTGTTACATTGAAAGGGCTGATACCATTGAAAATATTGTAATGCAATGATGTAGAGATGTTTGCTAAGCTGGGCAATGATTGAAACAGTGTGCCATGCCCGGCATGGTACACTGATACAGCCAGGTTAGCAGGCGCCCTTGCAAGGCTTGCGCCGTTGTGTAGCGTATGTTGTCAAGCAACCCCTGTAAATACCATGCTGCCAAACCCGTAGGGTAATATTTGATGGTGAAAATCCTGTAGGGTTTGCAGCGCTCACCTCCACCATAGAGCAGGCATCGTAAAGCGCATACACCCCCTGGCGCAGCGCGAGTGAGGAGGGGCCACTCAGCTTGCCCACCATGCCCTCCTGATCAGCCACATCAGCCAGGCCGTACCCTGCCATCACTGACTCCGCAGGCAGCACTGTGCAAACACACAGTTAATTGATTTGAACGAAAACTGAACGGGACTTTTCATTGATTTGATTTGAAAAGGGGATTTCTTATGGTGTGCTATCAACAATGGGGCGGGCTGGAAAGGTGCAGAGGCAGCGATGGGCAGCGGTGACATGCAGACAAGCAAAGCACAGCAATGTCAAGCACCGTCACAACAAAGATATTAACATTACTAGACCTCCGAAGATCCATTGATAAGAGGAGAGAACCAAAGAGATGTAGTGGGGGGCCTACCATAGAGAAGCGAGGATGGCCTACAAATCAGACCCACCAAATGGCTGCTATGCACATTTCAAGAAAGTATACCCTACCCGCAGCCACAAGGTAGTCCGCCACTGTGTGCGTGAGGTAGCGGCCAAGGGTAGACTTGTGGCCCGCCATCTCCTCGTATACATGCGCCAGACCAGAGGCGCACAGCAGCAGCTGGGGGGCCATGTGGGGGGTGGGGGCGCCGCGCCGCAGCAGCCTGTGTCACAATCTCGAGGTCGTTGAAGTTTTTTGGTATTTGAATGTCATCGGCGACATGCAAAAGTGGTGGTTGGGCACACAGGTGGATGCAGAGGAGGGGTGGCAGTCAGTATGACAGATGCAGACATTGGTTTCAGGGTGTATCTGGCATGCATTTGGCATATGTGACTGTGCCACCCAAACTGGTCTCATGGCTGCCAGCTGTACAGCGTGATGATGGTGAAAGCCTGCCCACATTGGTAGGACGTATGCAGCTCCCAAACGTGCGTTGCATGCCAGCCAGGCAGCCGCACACGTCCTCTTAACCCTTCATTAATGAACACATGGGCACTTCCTTCACACCCTTGCTGCTCCAGCTCCCTCAGTGCTGACATGACCCTACTCCCAAAACCCTAAGGGCATCCTCCACACACCCTTGCTGCCCAAGCTCCCAGTGCACCAGCGTGGGGTCAAAGGGGTCAACCACCCTTGACCCTACTCTCAAAATCCTAAAGACACCCTTCACGCACCCTTGCTGCTCCAGCTCCCAGTGCACCAGCGTGTGCAGCAGCGACCGCATGGCGGACCCCATCAGCGCCACCCCGCGGCGCAGCGCAGGGTACTGGTGCCGCGCAATGGCGGACAGCGCAGCGCACGCCATGGCAAAGGCGCCCACCAGGCTGGCTGCGGGTGTTACCGAGGCGGTGGGGTCAAAGGGGATGGCGCCGCTGGTGGGGACTGGGGGTGGGGCGGAGAAGATCTGGGAGATGAAGCCCAGGCAAGCAGCCACCTGTGCATTGGTATGGGTGTTGATTGGTGAGGGTGCAGATTGCTGACGTGTAACCTGTGCATGCAGGATCAAGGAAACAATGCAGTACTCAAGCTACAACTACGGTAATAAGGAGACCTGTTCCAGACTACCTCCACAGTATTATGCTTCAAGGATGACAACCTGTAAGGTTATACACACGCCGCTGTCATCTAGATGACCAACCCCCGTGGGTACATGCAGGGTTCAGGGTTTGGTGCAATCGTGCAAGCCCACCTGGTACGAGGGGACCTTGAAGGTTGTTTCCCTGGCCAGCATGGACTCCAGGCACCGCAGGCCAACGCAGGCTGCAGCCGCTGCCACGTCAGCCTTGGCCCCTGTCTTCTGCCACAGCAGGGGCGCCAGCCCGCCCAAGCTATGCAGCACTGCGGCGACAAACCTGGCTGCCTGCTTGCCTAGCTGCTGCACCCTGCCTGACGACTGCGCCACCTGCAACAGCAATTAAAATATAAATAGCAGGGGTATTTAAATTCACTTTGACATAAGAAATTCAAGTTACAGGAAATGTTTTAAAGGGAATGTTTTTACAGGAGACTTTGAGACGCTCAAGAGGGAGCCAGCCCAGGCTCATTAGACTGATATGACTAAACTTGAAGTTCCATTTTTTGTTTTACTGTTGAAATGTTGTAAATTGCGTTGGCTACTGTATGAGAAGCAATTTAAACTTATCAGCAATACCGTATTTTAAAGCATTTCACCAGTATCTTTTGAACACCCACCTCCAGAGCCACCAGCATGCACTCCAGCTGTGCCAGCAGCGCCTCAGCCTCGGCAGCTGGGTTGGATAGCCGAGCAACCAACTCCTCATACAGCTGACCCAACTGCTGCCCGCTGCTGCCCTGCACCAGCGCTGCCAAACTGCGCAGGACTGCCTCCTTGATGCGCGTGTGCTGGCTGCTGGTGGCGATTTCTGAATCCCTGGTGAGCAGCGTGGGGATCCCCAGAAGCACCGCAGTGGTCACGCGCTTGGCAGGTGGTGCCTGCGAAGGGAGTGGAAGAAGGTGAACTTATCTCGCCGCCTCTGAGGCATCGATTTGCCAAAAAGTACACATGCAATTGGCCATCGCAAACATGGTCTGGTGGAAGCACTTGATGTCCTACTTGCGTAAATATAAGCAGGCTGAATGAGGCACATGGCTACGCATCAATGTGATTTCCATGACACACTGCACACCAACCGTGCAGGGCACTTATCGCACAAGGGGTCTTTTGTCACAGCAAAATCCTCATGATGCGCAATCCCTCCATTCACATACCTGCTGCAAGGGCGCCAGTTCTTTGAGAAGGTCTGCGTGCACTGTGACCAAGCCCATGTACCCATGTGGGGGCAGGGCCAAGCTGAGCTTGTGAATGGCATGGCATGCTGCCTCCACATACTGGAGCAGCCGCAGGATTTCAAACGCGCCGAGGCAGCTGCCAGCGCTCCCTGGCTTGGTGGAGGTAGCCAGTTGGTGTATTTGGACCTCCAGCACAGTGACGACACATGCCAGGTGGTCGGTCAAGCGCTCAACGCTGGGAGGGTGAGCGCCCTGCAGCACAATGCAATGGTAGCCTGTTTTCAATCTGGTGATTTTCCATCTAGATGGCAAATGGTTGCGCTTTTCTAGTGGAATCTAGTTGAAGGGCACTTTGCTAGATTAGATACCACCTTGAATCATCACAATGGCATCAGACGCTCCATGACATCAGCAATGCATCAAATAAGGGGCAAAGCCTTGCTTTAGGGTTTATATCTAGGCTTAAAAAGGCACGCATGTGGCGCACCTCTGCCTTCATGCTTCCGCCCCTGCAGTGCCATTGCAGGCATCCACCCAGCGCTGCAGCAAGGTGCGCCACAGCCCTGGCAACATCGCTCCCCGCGTTCCTCCCAGGCTCCTGCACCTTCTCCCTGTATTTGTCCATGGCAGCGCACAGCCTGGCCTCCATTGGCTGGATGTCATAATTGGCCAGTTTTGTCGGAGGTTGGCCGTTTTGGGCAGGCAGGGTGATGATCTCCCTCGATGCCTTGGCCCCACGAGGACGCTCTCCAGCCTGCAGGCAGGTTGATCACTCGCTGTGAATGTGTTTGCCACAACCGATGCTCGGCAATGGATCCGCGTTTACTAGACGCACTTTGATCATTTGCTGTGCATGTGTTTTGCACGACAGGTGCTTGGCGATGGACCAGCGTTACTCAATCATATCACAGGGCGCATCTCTCTCTGCACGCACCTGCTTCAACCCTGCCACACATGCAGCTGCCAGCATGGCAACTATGCTGAAGTTGGCATCCGCCAGGGCAAACGCATCAACCTCCTTCCCAAGATTGTCCATGAACTGATGGATGTCCGCCGGCAAGAGAACCTTGCCAGAGGGACCCACCGCTGCCAGGGGTGCATTGGCAACCACCACACATGCCAGCTGGCATACAAAGGCTGATGCCGCATCGCACAGCTCTGCTGCACTTGCTGCCATCGGGCAGTCCATCAAGCCACTAGCTGCCACCTGTTTGCAGGATTCCAGGGACCACGCAAGGAGCTGCCCTGCATGCTGGTTCACACCCTCAAGTGCACTGTGATCCCTGCTTTGCAACAACAGCGCCAGCCGCTGGAAGCACAGTGTGAGGACTCCAATGTGCTCTGCTAGATGTGATGTTGGATCCCCAATCTGCTGAGTGAAAGCAACCCGCAGCATGGCCTGCAAACACTGCTGCAGCTGCATTCCATCCAAAAGCTCCATTGGCACCACCACAGCCTCACTCAGTTGCTGCATTGCTGTCAGAAATGATTGCTTTGAATCTCCAGTAGTGCTGGTGGAAGCTTGCTGATGGGATGCTCTCCTGTCCTCAGCCTGCAGAAGTGAGAGGCGCATTCACCTCTCTGGTGCTCTGTGGCAAAGCATGTCTTAATTTAGTGCTATAGCTGCCAGCATTTGCAATGATGGAAACTCACCATGTGCTGCAAGCACCCCATTTGCTGCTCCACAACTCCCAGAACATCACCATCTTTGGCCTCCAAGCATTTCAGTAGCACGGACAGCGTTTTGTCCCGTGACACCTTGCCTTTGCCTTTGTGGGCATTTAAATGGCGACTGCATGAAAAGATAGATACGTCAGTTGGATGCAAAAGGAGGTGCTGTTTCAGTTCAATGTGCAGACAGATATTCATGGCACACTACCAACTGACGCGGAACCAGATAACACCCACCGTGCCGCATCCACCATGCACTCTGCCCAGACTGAGCCCACATTGCTCCTGACGGGGACAAGCTCAAAAAGTTGCAGATCCAGCTTTGGATCCCCACAGCTTTCCCCAGCCTTGATGGCCATTGTCAGCTTCGCCTGTGTGCAATGTGCCTCGGTTTGAGCCTGGAGAAAGGCATGCTGCATCAACTTACAAGCACAAAACAAGGGAAATACCTGGAGGAATGATTTCACTGCATCAGGCTGCATCCATGGCAATAGCACATGGGCTGCTGCAGACCAGGTCCCCCATGATGCCGCAGGATAGGTCTCAGGCGACAAGGTGGAGACTACCCCGTTCCAGACAGATGGAGATGCTGACCCTTCAGGTGTAAGCACCTCCACATCGGAGGCCACTACAGCTGCAAGTGCCTGCAGCTCGCTTGTGGTATTCGCAAGGACAGCCGCATCAATCCCCAGCTGCTCTGGCTGTTGCAGGTCGTCCTCGAGGAGTATCAATGGGCAGCAGTACTGCAGGCGTTGGTGGCGCTCATGCAAAACCTCCATGCGCCTGATAACGGCTGCAGCCAAGACGTATCGCAGGGCATAGACACTTTTGCCCAGTGGCTTGCCCAGTATATGCTGCGCAAAGCTGAGAAGATCGGGCTGGCTGGCTGGCTGGAACGCTTCCTGTGATTGCAAACACAGACATGGAATCAGTCAGCCTTCAGGCGGAAGGTGAGGCCGCGCACAAGTTCGTACGACAGCTATGGACCTTTTGAAGAGGTATGCATGGCGTGGTGGTCACTGCTGGTGGATGCATCCCACCTGGTCATGTACCGACTATGCCATTGTATCTATACTTTTCAGGGCTCACCATGGGCGTAAGAGCATCAAAGTAGCCACCTGAAGCAAGCTGCGGGGCACTTTCAGGTCCATCGTTGCTGTCAGAAATGCCCTGCCCTGGCAGGGGAGAAATCTGCGGCACCATGCCTGCGCATGTAGCGTGCAGCCTGCATAAGAGAACACACCATTCACAAATCAGCCAGCCTGTAATCGGTGATTGCCAATCAGCGCTGACATGATCCACCATGTCTGGGTGCGCTGCTGCTGAAATTTGGCACTAGCAAATACCTGAGGCTGGCGTTGTATGCCCTTGTCAGACTGCACAACAGCCCACTCTGCTGGGTGCTCTGGATGCTCACTTGGGCTTCTATGAGCTGCAGCAGAGGTCCAGACAGGCTGGCAATCATGCTCTCAACAGCAGCTGCCGTCTGGTTTGCAATGCTCAACTCCACATTCAGGCTCTCCAAGCAGTTGCACAAAAGCTCTCCAAGCGATGAGGTCAGCACCTCCTGCTGATTCTCCAGAAGCTGCACCACCTTTGTGGCTACAAACTGAATGAGGGAGGGCACTTGGCCAGAGGGCACAGCTGCCACCGCCTGAGCCGGAGGAATATATGTCAGATAAGCTTTGGGTTTCCAGGAGTTGCTAGTAAGAGCGCCCACACACATGGTTTCAATGAACATGCAACAGCATAAAAAATTCTGATGCTTGAGGTGTCCCAAACCTTTCTCAGCACCGCGCAAAAGCTTTGATGGCAGATGATGCGACTGAGCGACCCTGGAGCAGCTGAGCTGGCTGCTGTCAAAGATTGGAGCAGGACTTCGAGCTGCCGGATCTCGCTGTATGCCTCAACCAACTTGGCTGCCATGCACACTGCAGATTCCAACCCACTGTCCTCGCCACCATTGGCTTCACTGGCTGCCAGCCTTGCAAGTATCCAGAGCTGAGCCAGCTGTGGCTGAATGACCCTGTGTTCCACATCCAAGAGTACGGAAACAGCCTCAATGGCAGCGACATCGTCAGGCAGCCGCATGGCAGTAGAGGTTGCTGTAACACTGGCCCCTGCCAGTACCTCTTGGAGCAGTGTTGCCAGCACCTGCTTGTGGATTCCTGCAACGGCCCACATAGGATTGTCACGATTACCCATTCACAAACGACAACGAGCACCAACTTATGCGGCATAAGTTATGCCATTTCAATGTGGTAGAGTACATGCAGCAGAAGAATTGTGACAACCTTGTGGATGATTCAGCAATGCAGATGCAGGTTAATGAGTGTGACGTAGCATGACCTGGCCTGATCGACTCATGAACACCAAAGTGTGGAATTTGGGCGTACCTTCTGTATCCTCAGTGGGTCGGTATATTCTGTGGGTCAGCACCGCTGATAACAGCTTGGTGATCGCGCTGCATGACCACAAAACGTCACTATGGCATTTGGCACAAACAATATCCTTTCATTGGCGCGTTGTATGCCTGGGACGCATCCGGAGGTGGAGCGAACCTTTCAACCATGTCCGTTTACCTGGCAAAAATCGTGAATGGTATGGTGCTACTGATTTGATGTGCTGTTTTCTGCTTTTTTTGTTTGCGTTCTGTGACAGTCTGCTGGAACGTTGCCTTCCCATGGTAAGCATCCATTGCTAGCTGAGCAAGCAAAGTAAAGAAATGGAAATCTGCTGATGTGGTGGTGGGTGTTGCAATCGCATCCCGATCCTTTACACCCGATCTCGCTGCAGCAATGCTCTCTGCAATACATCATCCACCTGAGGATCTAGGCTATGCCAAGCCATGCCGCCAACAACGAAAATCAAATCACACAGTCATACACTACCACTATTGCACGTCAAGTGTACTTCCTTTACATGTTGCGTACCTGATTCAGCAAGCCTTTGTGTTTGCTTCCAGGCAGCATGGTAGGGCCCAATCAACCAGGCAAGGGCATCCAAGGCAGCTTGCTGGACACTCACATCCAGAAGCAGCCTCTGCAGCGAGTCCAGCAACTGTGCATGATAGCTTTGCTGCCTGGCTCCCATCTCAGAGGAGCCACCATCTACTGGCGCTGAACTCTTGAAACCTTCGCCTGGCATACTCAAGAGGGCCAGCTGGGCAAAACCTGCACCCACCTCGTGTGTGTCTACAACCGTGGTGAATGCACTGCATACGTCTATTTATGGATCCTGCAGTAGCCATGGTCCATAATGGCATGGAGGATCAGCCAAAGGCCCATTAGCGTCCAATTAAATTTTAGCAGCTGACCCACCTTCAAAATGGCTCTCCTGCAGAAGGACAGCTGATAGGAGATCTCTGGCCCTTCCTGCCAAATCTGATGTGCATGCAGCACTATTTGCCGGGAAGGCTGCCAGTACCAGTGGCTTGAGCAGTTGGGCATCTGACACTAGCAAGAACGCTTTCTTCTGATTTGGTTGGGCCAAGCAGGCCGACTGCACACACGCTACCCTTGTCAGCATTTATTCTTGTCAGTTACCCATGTTTGGATTCTTAACTCCATAACAGTATGGCCATAAGGCGGTGTATGATTATGAATGTATTTCAAACAGGCTACAGATTAGAGATCTTGGATGACAAGGGCAGCATTTCCATGTGCTATACCTTGATCTGCTGGATGACATACTGCGACAGGGTTTCCCACGCATGCAGATCGCGGCTGTCGGTGCCACATGCCAGCCCCAGGCATGCTTTGGCCAGCTCCGCATATGCCTCAAGGTTCGGCCGAAATGAAAGGGAAAACTTGGTATGTAGCGTGCGCAGCACTTGCAACATGCTCGCCGCAAGCCCTGCAGTGGACACAGACGCAATTTGACGCGAATGCAGTTGTCATCTGCAACGCGTTGTGCCATGTTTGCTTCACACCATGCAGGTAGCTGCTGGTATACTTGCTGGTGGCTACCTTCATTGTTGGTGTTGGAAGAATTTGCTTGAACAGACGCTGAGGCCATGGAGTTGAGGAGCTCCACAGGCGCAGCATAGGAGCTGTCTACCGCTGGCAACTGCAGCAACGATGCCAGCGCGCTCCACAGGCTGGCATCAAGCACTGGAGGCACTGCTTTGCTCTTTGTTTCCGTCTTCCAGCCTTTGGTGAGGACGCCAATGGCGCAGGTTGCCAGCGCATGTGCATAGTGTGCAACCACGCTGTGTGGCATGGACTCCAGGCTGGCGACATCTACTTGCTGAGATGTTGCTACTGCATACTGGGGTTTTGCAGCTACATCGAGCGACGTTTGCGCGCCGTTCCATGCCTGGATAGCAGCTGGAATGGCCTCACTCAGCTGCTGAAGGATGCTGTACCGGCTGGAGGGAGAGAGAAGACAGCTTGTCAGTCTAGTAGCGTGTATGGAATTCAAAGCTAACTATGACTTCGATCACGTTCAGTATTACCGTCATGGAGGAGGCACTTGGGGAAAAACCACCACGACAGATGCATGCATGCATGTTTATGCATGCATCATGGGAACTTCACGCTGTATACTTACAGTGCGACAGAGGAGTTGACGTCAATCAGCAATCTGATAGCTACGGAAACGTCCATGCCGGTGCCCATCTTCACTGCCCGCACAAGCAAGCAGTTGCCTTGTGACGCCGTTGCATGCCGCCGCCCAAACGAAGGAGATCTCCTTGGCCCCCAACACCGACTTCCCAAACCACGAGCTCTGAGGTCTCAAGCCCACCAGCACTTTAAGCAATCACCGTGTTGGCGTTAACTATTTTATGCCTCATAGGGTTGCTTACTGCGCTTATGTACGGCTTGCAACCCTCGCAGAAACCCTACTGTGCCATTACAACCTGCACCGTGCACAGGGCTGCACATCTGGTGGCCACAGCAATTTTTGCAAGCCATGCTTCCGTGTTCCAAACTATCTGCCAGTATCCTATGCCCAGCATAGGTTGGCCGCGTAGATTGAAGTCATGCTGCGCAGAGCCGGTCAAGTACTCAGTATGGTAAGAAGCCGCAAAAATATTCACATCCAGTGGACCACACCCGAGGTTGCCATGTTGGCGCACTGTGCCATTGTCAGTATGTTACAGGAACTGCTAACCAAGCTACCAAGCAACACATAGTACACGCCCCTATGAAAGTATACTCGTCACCCCCAAGCAAAGGAGTGATGCCTGCACTATTAAGCCAGCCTCTACTAGCTGTTACACGCTGCATAGCGGGCAACATTTGATAAGGTTCTCAGTCCAAACAACAAGCAAACACATGTTCCTCAAACTAGCACAGCCCTGTGCACGGGCTACTACCCAGACGTGCACCCTCAACTGCGGTACTGACAAAACAGAGCGGTGCAAAACAAGCAACCCTACATTGTTTAACAGGAATAGGCAACGTTCGTTTAATACCCACAAAAAGAAGCCCTCGCCTAGCTGCAAGCCAGCTTGTCGTTGGCATATAAACCCTCCCCTGATGTGTGTGGGAAACAAATAGCGTAATTACACATTACCACTAGCTAGGCGGGATGTGCAGCTGTGACGTGCAAGTCCACAAAGCTACTGTGTTTTGAATGCAGGGTTCAATTGCATACTCAAATGCAGCCATGGTGTTGCACACGCTAGGAGTGCACCCATGTAAAAAGAATTAGGCATGCAGCGCATGAATAATGCAACACAATGGCATGTACCCCAACTTGTAGCATAACAGGCCCTGCAGGCGGTTGCAGCATCAAACCACCTACACCCAAGGTCTGCTCAATGGTTTTCATGCACATGGCTGCCCTGGTATAAGCAACCCTCTCAGCACTACTCGCACTCTATGTATGTATGCGTGCATCCCCCGCCCAATCCTCCCCCACCCAGCCAACAGCACCCAGCATCGCATGCCTTCCTCCGCATGCCTTCCAACCAGGGCCAGAACCGATGGTGCATCCCATGGATCCCAAATCAGGACCCCAAGCAGCAGAGCCCCCCCTCCCCGTGTCTAGGTCAGGTCATCGCGCTTGTTCAGCGCTGCGTGCGTCTTCTTCAGGTGCGCTTTGAAGGACAGGATGTCGCCCTTCCACTTCTCCACCTTGCCATCCGCCACCACCCAGATCTCCTGTGCCACCTGGGAGATGAGCCTGAAGTCGTGACTCACAAGCATCATGCCGCCATCCCACTCTGCAAGGCAAGGGGAAGCAAACAGGTGTGAGCGTTATTGTGCAGGAAAGGAACAGCGCGCGGTGTGGAGAAAGGGCAACGAAATCAGTGCATTAGGGGGAGGGTAAGAATAAACACTTGCACATTCACATGCAGTGCAACGCACACGTTGCGACAACGAGTGTGTTTTAATCGCTTCATTGCATGCTGAAAGAAGTGCGGAAAGGATGCGGTGGTTGCGGTGCAGCTAGGGTGCCAGCAGATGGTAAACTAATTCTTATAGTACATTGCGGGTCCACCAGGCAAACCTCAGTACAGATCTTGGTTGAGAAAGTTGAGACTTCATTGCAAAAGCTCGGAATTAGCATGTTGGGATCATCACCAGTTTGCCTGTGGACCGCTCCCATCTAAGATTACAAAACCCTCACCCGTGGAATATACCAATGCAACAGACGCCGTGCGTGTGGAGCACAGCATCTACGCACCAACCCCGCCCTCCATCACAGGCCAGTGCACACCCTTACCGTTGATTGCCTTGGCCAAGGAGTCGATCGTCTCGATATCCAAGTGATTGGTGGGCTCATCCAGCAGCAGCATGTGCGGTTGCCGGTACGCCAGCCACGCCACCACCACCCGTGACCGGAACCCATCGCTGAGCTGTGACATGGGCTTGGTCTGCATCTGGCCGGTGATGCCCAGCCGGCCAATCACCGAACGCATCTTCTCAACGGTGTTCACGCTGCCGTCGGGGGCTTTGGGAAACTCCTTGAGCTGCGGGACAAAGGGTTCAGGTTTAGGGCTTGAACGTGGCATAACAACCTTACTGTTCTAAACAACAATTGTGGACATGCTTTTGACGCCTGCCACTCAGCAAGCTTTGCCTTTAAGCATGGCGAGTCACCCTGTGCAAGCATCTCCTCCTCCCGTGCAAGCACATACTGACCGCAATACACACCAAGCGCACGATGCCTGCAGCATGCCACTTGCACCATAAACCCTTAACCACCCCACTCACCATGTACTCCAGGGGCGTCAGGGTGGGGTCCAGCAGCTCGGTCAGGTGCTGGTGGTACTGGCCGATGCGCAGGTGGTTGTGGCGCTTCACCATCCCGTCCAGGGGGTCCAGCCCACCCACCATCAGCTTCAGCAGCGTACTCTTGCCTGCTCCGTTGGGGCCAACAAGGGCAATGCGCGAGTCCAGATCCACACCGAAGTCGACCTGAACAGGGTCACGAGAGCTATCTCAGCGACTTGGACGAGGTTGGTCAATTCCAGTGATCCAGCCAGGTTAGTTGCACATGAGACAGAAAGAGTCAACTTCATGATGGAGATTGGTTTTTAAACTTCATATTTCTATTTGCATATCCCAAGTGAATTACGAGATGCACCAATGCCCCACTGCCATGCCACGCCATCAGCGTGAACAATCAATGAACAATTGCCCCTGGTCATCAGGAGTTCCAACGGGTCGGCAGTGACTCACGTTTCTGTACAGCACTTTGTCTTTGGAGTAGCCGAAGGTGACGTCGCTGAACTGCAGCACTGGTGGCGGCAGCTTGCCCACGTCCTGGAACTTGATGCTCACCACGTGGTCAGACTCAACCTTCTCAGTCAAGCCTGGGCAGGGAGGGCAACAGAGTGAGCAAGGCTGCACATGCTGGGGAGGGCAACCAAGTGAACCACGCCTTGTCTTTCCCTCCAAAATTGAGTCTCAATTATTTTGGATGGAGGGAGCTTGTCTCACAGGACATGACGCACACTAGCACATGGTCATGGGTAATATGTACTAAATGGCTTGTCTATAATTATAAAAAACTTTCTTTATCTTATGGAATAAATTGGAAATTAATTGTGACTGTGAATTGTTGCCCTTGACACACACTGCCGCGCACCTTCGCGGACCATCTTCTGCAGCGTCTTCTCCTTGGACTGCGCCTGGCGAGCCAGCTTGGCCGACCCGTGCCCGAACCGCGCGATGTACTCCTTCATGTCCTTGATCTGCTCCTGCTCCCACTTGTACTTCTTCATCTGGTTCTCCTCGAGGGCCACGCGGGTGATCACAAACTGGTCGTAGTTACCTGCAGGCGGCACCAGGGTTGCTGAGATACCTGGCTTGCAATGATATATACCTGCCAGAGGAGCACCCAGTCTTCCGCATGCGGCGCCACGTGGAGAGGGTCACTGGGTGGCCGATTGATAGCTACATGCATTCGCACATACAGCATCCAGCCTTGCACATGCTGCGCCAAGCAGTTCTTACTGACAAATCCCGGTATGCTCAATTTCAGACACCAGTTAATCCCACTGGTCAAGCAAATGCACATGCACTCCTGTGCGGCCCCAAGTGCATGCTGGCTAGGAACCGACTCAGAGAGCGCATGCATCCCCATGCTGCGCTGATACCTTCTCTAAACGCACAATGCCAACAGGTTATACATCACAATCAGCGACCACATATACCCCATCCAGTGCCCAATCTGCCTAACCCAACTTCCCATCCCACCCAGCCCCAGCCAGCGGGGCAGCGCGTGCGCACCTGCGTAGTACTTGAGCGTCTTGTTGTGCATGTGGATGATGTTGGTGCACACGCCGTTCATGAAGTCCTGCGAGTGCGACACGATGAGCAGGATGCGCTTGAACTTCTTCAGCGTCTCCTCCAGCCACACGCAGGCCTCGAGATCCAGATGGTTGGTGGGCTCATCCATGATAAGCAGGGTAGGGTCCATGTACAGGGCCCGGGAGAGGGCGATGCGCATGCGCCAGCCTCCGGAAAAGTCCTTGCAGGCCTTGTTCTGCATCTCCTTGTTGAAGCCCAGGCCGTGCAGGATGGAGCCGGCGCGCGCCTCGGCCTTGTCGGACTCGAGCGCCTCAAGCCTGCAAGGGATAAGGGTCAGATTGAGCAACTCGCATGGATGTGATTGTATTACCGGTAGTGTGTCACTTTAACAGTGCCCCTGTCCGCCATACGCCATTGTCTGTGCAGTCAGCAGACAAAGGAACGGTGTTGGTACAGGAACAAATCATCTAGTAGCAATGGCATAGGTGGTTCTTGTTGGCAGGTGCAACGCATTAGTGCGCCCTTGGCACTCAGAGCACGAGCCGCTGCAGCGACAGGTTGACAATCCGGCTGAGGCAGGCCACAGGTTGCGGTGCAAGGCGTGGTAGGGCAGCACAACCCTAAACCCTAAACCCTCAACACGCACCTCTCATACAGGTCCTCCAGGCGCTGCTCGATCTCCGGTGTCATCTCCTGGTTGGTCAGGTGCTCTGCATCCGCCTCCAGGCGGGACTTCTCAGAGTCCACGTCCATCACCGCCTGCAGCGCGGTTTTGTTGGAGGCAGCTATCTCCCTGTCCAGCAGGTAGATGTCGATGTGGTCTGGGATGGGCACCTCGCGGTTGCCCAGGGCCTTCAGGAGGGTGGACTTGCCGCACCCGTTGGGGCCGATCAGCGCATACCTCCTGTGGAGATTCAGAGAGCAAGAGGGCAGTCAGCACAGGCTGCATGGGAAAGCTTGAGGGTGCCCAACAGCATGGATACCAGGGTGTGAACAAAACCACTTGTTGCTTCCACCTGTGCTGTCTTCACCAAAGTGTGTGCCAGACTGATCCCACTAGTTTTATGGAGTTGCCAAACAATACCAGCTTGCAGCATGAACATACAGGGGCCACCAGCAATAACCACCATTGCAATGGAGACACAATGGTGGTGTTCCAACTATGGTGTAGAGGAAAGCGGGCGGCGCAGAGTCGCATATATATGTATGAGTTTCCAGGCATGCCAGTAGCCGCACCGCACCTGCCGTAATTCAACTCTAGTCTGCAGTCTTGCAACAGCTCGTGACCGTGGAACAGCAGCGAAAAGCTGTCGATCTGGATGTCCCGGGACTGTGGGTGGGAGGCCAGCACCCCCGTGCACGCCCTGTCTGAAGAGTCATCTATTTGATCCGACTGCTCCGCGCCAACCAGGGAGTTTGTGCTGGGAACGTGGGACAGGGTTCCGTTGCCATCGCCGTCTGTGGCGGCGCTGGTTGCGATGGAGGACTGGCTGGCTGTGGGCTTGAGCTTCGTGCTGACTGCGGCCTTCTTTGAGGCGGCCTTCTTCTTCTTGGCGTCTGAAACCATGGTGGGGCGGCGGCCCTTGAGGGCGGGGCCTTGAGGTGGATCTGGGCAGCCCACAAGAAACGCAACAGGCAGCGACCTCGAGAATAGCTCGGTTACTTGCTCAGCGTACTGAGGAACAGCTCTGTATCGTTGGCTGGTGGTAGTTTGGCGTGTATATATGCCCATTTTGTGCTGCATGTTTTAAAACGGTGAACGGCCACGGTGCCAGCTGCTACCCGAGTGGAAAATGTGACCTCCCCGCGAACACGCATGCATCATGCATGCATATGAAAGCTTCCCTTTGCTAAAGGCCGTCTGTTGTGGGGCCTGTACACACTGTGGTGGGGCTATTCCATCGCACCATCAACCCCTGGTAGCAACTGCACTGCCTCAGAGTCTGCCAAAAGTACGCCCACTTGGGAATGTGTTGAAGGGGTCATGGGGATGGGCGCCACCAACCCTTGACTTGTAGGTTTTACAGGTGCACAAAGTAGTTTTGTAGACTTGTAATTTCACAGGTCTGTGTGGAAGCTTTTGGAAGATGTCATTGCTGCGCCGGCAGAAGTTGCTCTACTTCAGCGGGGGAGCAGTGGCAGCATGGTACACCTACAACCAAGTACAGGTAAAGAACTTGCTGCCATGCAAGGCTGTATACGCACCAGTCTTGCGAGGCCACAGAATTGCCTGGACTTGCAATGCCACGAAGTTGTGCGCAACAGTCGCTGACATGCCACGCCCTTGTGCATTGTGCAGACGCAGCTGACGGAGCAAGCTGTGGAGTACCTGGAAGCAATTAACGTCACTGTCCATCGGCCGGAGGTAATGGAGGTGAGGAATACGAGTCAGCAAGTTGACTGAACTACCCAGATGTGCCTTGTTCTGACATGTGGTGTGGGGACTGCAGCTGGAGAGCGGTACCATGTGGAGAGAAGCCAAGCAAAAAGCTGCAAGGAGCTGGAACCAGGTGAGCGGTGTGCAAAGGCGGCCACATCCATCCACATGAGTTCACATAGATGTGGCCTGCCATGGCTATTATGCACCATATCTGACTGCTGCAAATATGTGCCGTTTATCACGGTGCGTATGTGAACCCCCAGGGCACCGTCTGGCATAACTAACGTAAGGGATGGGAAGTGCCGTGGCATGTACCAAAGCACAACCATTTAGCCATACCACAAGGTGATTCCTTTGTGCCGCAGGCCCTTGACAGCGTTTTCCAGCCAGCAGTGGACAGGCTGGCCAAACGCCAAAGCTGATGGTTGGCCACTGGCCAATGACGCCACTGCAGACAAGCACAAACAAGCTTGCACAACCCTTGCGGTTGCAGCTAGGCGTGGGATGTGTGGGGCTCCATTCCTGGCACTGCCAAAACCCTTCTCCGCGCCTAAGATGACTTCCAAATGGTTCAGAGCCCACATAATGGCAATAATTTACAAGCCCACCGGCATCAATAGCAGCAGCAGATACCACCCATGCTGAATGTTGGAATGCGTCGGCAGTGATACCACGCACTCGTATATGCTCAACAGTCAGCTAGCCAGCAACATATCACCGGCAGCAAAAGTTTTGAACTGTTGCATGTGCGCCGCATTCAATGCAAGTGCCAGTGCAGCAGCTGTTGAATTGAAGGGAACAGGTGACCTATTGAAACAGCAGCACTTGTGGCGCCATTATTTTTTATGATAGCTGTTTTAGATTCCAGTATTGAGACAGACATAAAGAAAGAAGAAAGAGCTCACAACAACACTCATGACAGCCTAAGGCCGCCCTGACATAACCCTGCTACAAATCTGTAAACACGCTGTTCATCCGACAGATGCCCGGCCCATGCTCCATGTACTGCTCGCGGGTGTGGCACACGCCCTGGAAGCCAGGTGACATGCCCAGCACGCTGCCGCCAAACCACACCGCAAATCGCTGCTGGCTGTGCGAGACGACGTTCACCTCAATTGGCTGGGCAGCCTGGCCCAAGCGCGCCTGCACCAGGCTGCTCACGTCATGCTGCATGCGCTTGCCAAAGTTCTGGAACATGGTGGTACCTCCCTGCGCAAAACCACGGGCGCTTCAGCACATTGCGACTGGCACAGCCAGCATGCCAGCACGTCCTCTGAGCATGCCAAAACAACGCGTTGCAATGACTGGACAGTACCATCAATGGCAGGATGGTGGTAGAATGATTGCCATGGTCTGGTGCTGATCACTTGAGGCCGATGCCCATGCATAGGCCCATGCCATGCCATTGGCACAATTATCCAACCAAATGTATGACCATGAGTATAAGTGATGTCTCAAGGTCTACGTACATTGGCTGATCCGTGCTTTTTACTACCAACCTACCAAGCTACTGAAATCCAACGTGTGCTATACATCACCGGTCATGCCCTCAGTGGTTACCACACAATTAGTGAGGCTGGCTATATGATGCTGAACAACAACGCCGTATGCTAGATGTACAGCACTTACACTGAGGACAATGTTGCTATAGAGCGCTCTCCGAGTGTCGATTGGGCAGAGCTGTACCACATTGTCAACCACAGTTGGCAGGGGCGTGCTCCAATCTGAGTTGTAGAGCTCCGGCGTGAACAGGATCTCGGGACCAAGGAACCGCTCCTCCTTTGCCCTGCATTTCATCAGCTTTTGCGTCCTGGGGTCAACTTCCACGTGCTCTTTCCACCACTTGGGCGCCTCCGCTGCATACTTTGCCGCTTCAGCTTCATGGTCCAGCGCCACGTAGCAATGCTGCTCCTTTGACCGCCGCGCCACACCTGTGAGGAGTTCCTCTGGGATGGGCTCCTTGCGGCTCCTGCAGATACAGGTTGGCATTAATAGGAACACGAGATATTGAACAGGGTTTGCCATTGCTCGGCACAGGTGACAGTGAGCAAGTTGTGACATGGCGTGGCACAGGAGACAGTAAACGATTTGTGATGTGAGTGTTACTCTATGCACTCTAGAGTGACATGATGGGAACATTGGTTGGTAATGGGAAATAACGATGCAATGCACATGCAATTTGCTTGTCAAGGTCCTCCCCATGCAACCACATTTGAAATGAGCATGGCATTTGAATTGTTGACAGCTCACCTCATGCGCTGCTCAACAACTGCGGTGACATCCTTCCCTGCCAAAGGAATAGTTTTGACATTGCTGCTGACAACGTAGCCATCCACAACAGGGATCACATGCGTCACGCCATCGCCCGAGTCGATCACTGTGCCTGTGAGCGACTGCCCTTTCACCTGCAGCATGCGCAGATGCTCAACAGGTTCAGACACGCTGACAAACAGCCCCCCGGGAGGCTGCACCCACCGACAGTGGCCGCATCCCATGCATTCCTGTCCCACGCACCCAGCCCTACGATCTGCAGGATATTAATTTCAGCATATAAACCTACCCGTTGGTTCTTAGCTGCTGCAGCGTAGCTTGCATACAGCGCCAATACTGCCTGGACACCAATGTACATGCCTGGCACATTGAACGTCTCAAACATGATCTCCGCAGCGGCCTCTCTGTTCTCTGGGCTGTTGTGCGGTGGCTCAGTCAAAACAAAGTAGTGCTCTTCAGGGTTGCACCTGAGATACCTGGTGAGCGCAAGTGGCGGGAGGTAAGTTGGCGCTGTAGCTGGTGCCGCACCCACTGGGGAAAACAAGACAACAAGATGGTTCCAAATGGTGCCAGATCAGTATTCCTGCCGCAACATACCTGAATATGCACTGGTGCCAGAACTTCTCCATGTGATCCCAGTTGTCCACCTGCGTTCAACGCCATGCTTAGACCACGTCATATGTTGGCAAACGGTGGCGGCGTGTGCATATGCATGCATATGAGGACGTGACTTCGTGCAGTTGGGAGGTCTTTACATAGGCTTTAAAATACCTGTCCATGCTTCACAGGGTAGCTGACACTGTACTTTGAACCGCTTGCTACTGCGTCATCGCCGATGAAGTAGTCCAAGTCTTCAAGGCCTGCCCCGCCGCTTGCAGCAGTCTGCTTGATGGCTATGGCGGTTGGGAACACGTAGTTGGGCTGCAAGTGGAGGCCACGGTTTATGTGAGTAGCCCTCCCAGTTAATTGCAACCACTGCTGCCAGCGAAGGGCACCGGATACAGCCACCTGACAGCAGGGTTTACCTCAACGTTGCCGGAGTATCCGATCTTTGTATACCCTGTCCCAATGTCCAAGACCACGGGTGGCTTGCCCTCCATCCCAGAATCTTAGCTGCACGATACACCACGTGGTGAACTATGAGAGCCCAGCCGGCATGCCATGGCAGGGTGGCAATCTTCCTAGACAAGTATTATGTGGCCATAGAGGGCGCACGTTTTGCCTACTGTTGCTAGCTAGCTATGTTGAATACGGATGCGTTCTCCGACCCGGTACAAAAGCAGGGTTGCAAGGCAACAATGTTGTTATAGAAGTTGATATGGTTGTGGGCAGTATAGGTCAAGGGCTGGGCTGTGTCACCCCCAGATACATCTTATCACCCCAAAACCGTCTGATGCCAGGCCCCCAAAACACTTGTGGCAAAAGAATATGGGTGTCTTACAAATGACCGCTTCTACAAATACAATTGACTAACCTAGATTGTGGGTTATACCTTATCAACTCGGTATAGAGTATTGATTTGCACAACGAGGTTTGCAAGACTTCAAGCTAGACCACGACCTGTCGCAACTGGTTTATAAGCGACTTTGGTGAAGGTCCTGGTCTACAGGCTGGTTGTATATTTATGCTTGTACATAAGCTTTCCTAAGTGGTGCGGTCGAAAGGATACTGTCGTGGTGGAAAGAGGCATGGAGAAGCGGCGGCACCAATCGCCTCCTTGCCCGTTCACCGTTTGAATGAACAACATTGGGCAGCTCCAGTCTGCACGAAGGCATTGTCATGGCTTCCAAATTTGGCCAGTGGTGGGATGCAATATGCAACAGGAGCAGAAGCCTCGTGGCACGGGTCTTGCAGCAGGGCCCAGTACCGCAACACGTCGCGTTTATCATGGACGGTAACAGACGGTTCGCTGACAGAAAACATATGCAAGTCATCTCAGGTCACACGTACGGCTACCAGAAGGTGTGTACACGGCTGCTGATCGCTTGTTCTGGGCATTTTGGGCATGCATGCATGCATATGCTTTATGCATGCATGTGCAGCCAATCATGATCTGGAGGTCACATGCTGACTGAGCAGTTCCTGGTTGCGTGCCGCAGCTTGTGAGTGCTTTGGAGTGGTGCCTGGAGCTTGGCGTGCAGTGCGTGACCGTGTATGCCTTCAGCATTGACAACTTCAAGCGCAGCCCAGAGGAGGTTGACACGCTCATGGCACTGGCTGAAACCAAACTGCTGGAGTTGCTCGAGGTGAGCTCACGCTACAGTGTGCAAAGACCAAATTTGATTCAAGCATCCTTATGAGCCCATGCCTGATGCACTTGGAATGTAATATGGCGCCATTTTAGCTACTAAACTACCAAGTGATCAACGGGCATATGCATCACCGACCAGCTGAGCCAGAGAAGTGCAGACCCATATTGATGCATTTTCATTCACCAGTGAATGGCCCCAGGTGGTCTGATATCAGCAAACCTTCCTTGCTGCAGAAACGGGAGCTGATTGACAAGTATGGTGTGCAAGTGCGGGTGATAGGCGACCTGTCGCTGCTGCCCGAAACTGTGCAGCGAGCCGCACACCGCATCATGCAAGGCACAGCCCACAACAGCAACAGGGTGTTCAACATCGCGCTGGCCTACACGTAAGTATCTCCTCACAAGCGCCACACCGCACTGCTACCATGCCGTGCACAAGGCGCGGGCCAAGGTGGCGCAGACCTAACAAGCATGGGCTTGCCTTTGTGCAGGTCGCAGCATGAGATTGCACGCAGCATACAGCGGGCAGGCAGCACAGCGACACCAGGCCAACCAGGGCATCGCGATTCGTTGCTGCAGCAGATTGACCACAACATGTACACACAGGTACGTGTGCATCCTCCTACATCACATGTTCCCAAAGCAGGCTGGCTGCATGGTGGCATTGCATGGCGGGGATTGCATGGCGCAGCCAACACCGAACGCAACATGCGCGTAGGAAATGTTGGCACATGCATTTTCTGCACCAACACTTTTTATGTAAAATGGCTGCTCTTCATCCATCTGGCGATATTAATCGCAATTCCCCAGCAAAGTATGCATCATTTTCTACGCATCAACCGCTTGTGGATGAGGAGAACTGACAAATTCCTGCAGGGCTGCCCCCCTGTGGATCTGATGATCCGCACCTCTGGAGAAACGCGGCTGAGCGACTTCCTGCTGTGGCAAAGCAACTGCTCACAGCTTGTGTTCACCGAGGCGCTGTGGCCCAACTTCTCTTTCTGCGACATGCTGCACGCCATCTGCATGTTCCAGCGGCACAGCGCGAGGCTGGATGCGATCCGGGAAGTGCTTCCACAACATCACCAAGCTCTGCACAACCATGGAGAAGGGGCAGCCCAGGAGACAGCTACCTCTGCACAAGCCACAGACCACGAGTCTGCGCACTGTAGTGTGGGGCGGCATGAACCAGCAGCGGCCAGCAATGGGGATGCGGGGATGGGGATGGGGACACGCAGCACTGGGGAGCCGTCTCACCTTACCTGCACCACATGCGAGACGTGCAGGAGTGGGGAGTCGGGCGAGTGCAGCAGTCGACTGCAGACGGGAGGGGTTTTGCTGGGAGCCCCACTGGCTGAAGCTATCAGCGCAGCTGGCTCCCATCGGGTGATGCATACGGGGCACGTGCCGCATATCAGTGGCAAATTGGGCAGGACGCGTGTCAAGGGTGTGCATGCATTTGCTGTGGGCATTAGCCGCACTGCCAGCCTCAGGACAGCATCATCATGACAGGGCAATATGGCCAGCAACTGGGGCTTTTCCTTCCTTGCCGTCAACAATTTTGTAGGCCCTTGACACGGTAAAATACGCTGGGGTAATTCCCTCGGCTGATAGCAAATGGCGTGTCATGAAGGACGCATGCCGTGGAAGAAAGTTCAGAGGAATGTCCTCAAACATCGCACATCACTCATTTATGATAATGAGTTTTTTTAGTTTACATCCTGATCATCTGCTTTGTCAGCGACGCTGGCCACTTATATACAAGAACCGCCGCCAACCTGGTTCCAATTATTGGCCCAATAATCGGATTTTTAAATAAGACTCGGAGTTGAATAACACAGTTGGCCAGTAGCCTTGTTCAACGCTGTAACACAATGCGGTTGTCAATGACCAACATGATCTTGGGTCACCAATGATCATCAGACTGAGCAATGATCCTGGTAGATAATCCAGGTCAAGTGGCATGCTGCACACATGCCATGGCCGAACTGAGGCTGGAATAGTTCTTTTGCGTCCAATGTCTTGACGAAGTTCCAAACCTTGCAACATGGCAACTGTTACTTCCAACACAACGGCATGTCATGTACTACAGTGTTGAACACTGTTTTTATTGTCAAAGTGGCGTATATGCGCCTTATAATGCACAAAAAAAGACAAAACTGTATAAACATGTACAGGTCTGCACCAGCTGTGACCACTGGTTGAAGTGCTGAGCATAATGATTGCTGCCACAGGATCAAAGTTTTCAAGCATGGTACTGGTGTACAGCACTGCAACATTGTTATGTCATACAGCACTGCATGTGCAAGGAACTGAAGACCGGCCAGCTCTGCAAATGTGCAGTCTGCACTATGAGTGCTCAAGTTGATATGAGAGTGTATGAAACAATATGCGCCTCGTAGCATCCCATGCAAGCGGTTACTGAAATATTAAATCTTGGCACAGCCATACAGTCCTTGCTACAAAGATGGGCTTGCTCAAAGCTGTCACCATGATGATAAAGCTGCATATCAATAGTCATGTCATGCCATTGGCAACGCCAGATCCTGGGCTGACCAAATTGGATACATGCAGACCGCCAGCTGTATCCGTCACATCCACTAATAGTATACAACGCACGCATCTGGTTTCCTCCATTCCGATCAGCCAGTGCGTATAAGCCGCAACCTTCAAAGTCCCTCAGCCAGACTCTCAAGCTCAGGCGGTTGGCGGTGGAGGTGGAGGTGGGGGTGGGGGTGGTGGGGGTGGGGGCGGGGGTGCTGCCACTCTTGGAGTACCCGCTGCAGCTGGTGACACAGGTGCTGGCAAGGCGCCACCGGGCGGTGGAGGGGGGAAGGGAGGAGGTGATGCGGTTACCCCCACCGGCGCACCCCCTGCAACTACTGGGACCCCAGGCGATGATGGAGGTGGGGATGGGGGGGATCCAGGCACTGCTGGTGCCACAGCCGCTGCCACCGCACCCCCCGGAGGTGGAGGGGGGAAGGGTGGTGGCATGAGTGGAGCGGGATGGGGCGGGGGCGGTGGCGACGGTGCTGGCGCCCAAGCAGCCCTCCAGGAATTGCAGCTGCAGGCGCCTCTGCGGCACCGGGTGCCCCCGCTGGTGCCACCTCACTTGGCAGTGCGCTTGGACCTGACGCGATGCCCATGGGTGCTCCAGCTGGCGCTGCAATTGCTGGTATAATGGCACCTGGCAGCGTGATGTTCTCCTGCCCGATGGCCGCTGAGGCCTGGGGAGTGAGCGCCACAGGCGGAAGCCCAATTGGTGCTGGAGCGGGGGCAGCAACGACTGGGGTGCGGGGCAGGGTGAGGTTGCTTTCCGACACGTTTGCTGGGTTGAAGGTGACGGTTGTGAGAGGGGCTGAGGCGTTCTGCGGGCCGGCGATTGGCGCGGCTGCAATGGCCCCTATGGGCGCCGCAGCTGGCACTGTGGCGTTTAACAGGGCAGCCCCTGGGGCGGTGAGGTTGGCAGCTGCTGGCGCCACAGCGCTTGCGGCTGCGGCCGCTGGCGCGGTTGCGTTTGCCACAGTAGCGTTTGTGGCTGCGGCTGCTGGGGAGGTTGCGTTTCCCACAGTTGCATTTGCTGCTGCGGCTGCTGGGGCAGTTGCGTTTGCTACAGTAGCATTTGCTGCTGGTTGGCCTGCATGATACCACACATTGCAGTTAGTACGCACACCCAGTGAAATCCCTCAGATGCACACATGCCGTGTGTGGCTTGATGTGCGCATGTGTACGCAGCGGTAGCCCATGCATGCACCAACCATGAGCAGTGTAACAGCCAAATACATCCAGTCTTTCATCCTACATGTCCCGTTAGGCACAGTCGACCAATCCTGACGGTCCAATTTGCGCAATAGAATGATAGGTCACTCACGTTGCTTCGCAATTTACAGTTCTTGTCCAACACTGTTCAGCACAATGCAGGGTGTAATAGCCTGAGACGTCCAACATTCAACTCGACACTCGACGTACAATTTGCCCTAGCACCATTTGTAAAAACCAGACATTAGTTTGTATAGAGAGCAAGTGTCACCTGGTCCGGGCCCCTGCAGCAGCCTCCTGTTGGATCTGCGGATGTATGACAGCGATATGGCGTCCAGCATGGCAGCATCCACCTTGGACACCTCCTGCTCGCCCCATTGCTGCTGCTCCAGCTGCTGCTCATTGGCAAAGCGCAGCTGCTCATGGAAGATGACCACACCGCCAGGCCCAGAATTGTGAAGATGGCCATCTGCATGCAGCACAAAAAACAAATTATTATACTACACATGAGGATTCATATTCAAATGGTAAATTCTGTACACATAAACACCTGGTAAGTAAGCTTGTTTGTCATTTCAAACAAGCTGGGCCCAGGATTCTCAGAGCACCCATCACAGTCTGCATGCACAATACACGTCGTGGCCTATTAACTTATATTGATTTCATAAACTGCAGCCTGTCTATCCCATAGGGTCTGCAAACACGGCGTGTATGTACACACTACTGGAAGGGTGATTTATTGTCTCACCGCTCATGAGCATGTGCGCCAGTGGCACATGCACTCCACACAGCAGCACCAGCATCAGGCACAGCACAAAGCCTGGCAGGAGCAGGCTGTGCACCAGCAGGGCTGTTGCCACGTACTGCGCCCCCCGCCGCATGTCCTGAACAACCTCCATGGGTTGCTGCTGCCTCGTAGTGCTGCCTCAACCTGGGTTCTTTCAGGTGAGTGGCCCTGCTGTGCATTCAATGTAAAGAGCGTAAGTAGTGGGGGTGCAAGTAATGCCCAGCAGTGCAGAGGTGCGCGCTATCCAATATGGCAGGCGGTGTGTTTTACGGTACCTGCTGTTGCCTACAAATTTAATTCCCTGCACTTGTGCAAGCGCGCCAGTCTGAGAAGAAGCGGTGCAAAGCCGAGCCTTGCTGGTCAAGGGCGCTGCCACTGCCGCGCAGTGAGGGCCTGGTGTTCAGGGTCTGCCTCCAAGGGTTGGTCACCAGCGCCTGCGCACACATGGTCTTGGTTGAAGCAAATCAGGACAACCACGCTATGCCATGCACTATCAAGGATGCAGGGCATGCCGCACAACAGACCATGGTGATCCACACCAAAGATGAACAGCTCGCGTCTTTTAATTAATTGGCTGATCAAACGGCACGTCTGCGAGCCATTATGACCTGACTAGTGCAATTGCTAGTGTAATTAGTAGACTGCCAATGCATGGAAATACATGTGCACTGCAAAGATGAGCGAGTGTGTGGGCATATCAGCAGTAGCGGACCCGGGTTGACACATGGCCTGCGCGCATGAATTGTCGGCTAGGGCTTAGGGTTTAGGGTTTAGGGTTAAAGGGGGCGCAATGGGAGAGCCATCAAAGCATTGGCATAAAAGAAACATAATTCCATGCATGCTTCCAACCACAAATGGACTGACAGTGTACTAACATCCGCTCGCACACTGTGACAGCGTGGCACGTTGGTATGGCATAATATTATCTTTAATCCGCAACTTGTATGGTGCATTCTTGCTGCGCACACATTGTGGCTACCCCTGGGCCCCACATTGTGGCTACCCCTCGGCGAGGATTGACGTAGTAAGTCTTAAAATGGCTAGCATGAAGCTGTGTAGGTGCATGGAGTCTGACATGGCCTGGGCCTGCGAGTCAATTGCTGCCCAGGCAAAGCCCAAATTTTGAATCAGATCTGGCAGTGTCTGACCAAAGCCCTCCATACTAAAATGGAATTGAATACACCATAAGTGCGCTTGCGACGGCAAAGATTGGCACCAGCTGAGCATGCACACACTCTGAAAGCGCACGCACAACCGTTCAACGATCCAAGTTGGTTCAACCACCGGGTGCAACATTGCCAAGGGGGTGCCTGCCAGGGCGCAGGTTTGCCGGCAACACTAACTAGCCGCTAACGGCGTTAACGCATTGCATTCCTGACTGAGCGACACTATGCCTGCGAGGGTTGTGACGTGCCTTTGCGAGCTTTCTTCCACTGGCAGTTGCCAACGGTACACGATCAGCCAGGCTTGTCGAGTGTAAAGTGGTGGGTCAGTTGGCTCTGCGGCAGTCCTTTTAGCTTTGCAACAAGATCCGCACTTCAAACTGCCAGTGCTTTGAGTATGTCCTGTGCCCTGTGGAAAGAAGCCGCAGCCTAGACAAGTTGTCTCCGAGTCAGCGGCAACTGCAAGCTTCTAGGGACTGCCCATGGCTAAGCGCAGCTGCCATGGCCAGTTGGCAAGGGACGCTCCGCAGCAATTCCCCATCTTAGGGTCTGGGGTACGTCCTATACTGTTGCAGTGCCGGAGGACCCTCGTGGCATGCCAACTCCATTGTGGTCTCAATAGGCTACTCTGCAGGTACAACGTGCTTACTGCCAGTTTGACAGTCTCTGTTGGCCCTGGTGACCAACGGTATGCCACATGAGCTACTAACTTTAAGTTAAGAGCTTAAAGCTAGCATGCAGCACAAGCGCCATGCCCAACCTCTTGCCACTGTGGCATTATCAGCCACTGACCAGTAATCGATTATAATGATGCGCAGCCAGCAGCAGTCCTAGTCAGGGCTGACAGGGATTGGCCTTACCTGGGCTGCCAAACACACTCAGTGGCACTCTGAATCATTGCAATGCATGCGCATACGCTGCAGTGATCTGCTCTAAAATTATAGGTCCTGGACTGCACGCATGACCTACCAGAAAGCAATTATTAATTGGCAACAGCAGCTGGCAGCTGCCGCCATGTCATGTACCGTACCCTGTGAAAACTATCCAGCCTGGCTTTTACAACATTAAAGCGCTTGCAAGCCATGGCCCACTCTACTTCCATGAAGACAGTGCACACCGTCAGGCTGCTCTGGCGGCCAAGCTGCATACATGTGGTAGGAGGCAGAAAGATCGTGTCCTCGCCCATAGGGCATTGTAATTGTTCACACGTATAACCCATGATCGCCATGACAGCATTGTTCATGCTCACCATACATGGAGCACCTAAATTAATTATATCCCTGCCCAACCACAACATCTGTGTGCACAGGTTGCCAATCTCTGTGGCAGCTACATGCTGTCACCCCCCAAAAAACCCTTGCTAGGTCATCTTAGCCCCCCCCCACCCACCCATGCACTCTCATGGTTTATTAATGCCCCATCTATGCAGCCGGCTGCGACTCTGGCGGCACTGGCTCTCCCTCGGGGATGAATTTGAGCGCCGCAGCATTCATGCAGTAGCGCTTGCCTGTCGGGCGGGGCCCATCATCAAACACGTGGCCCAGGTGCGCGCCGCTGCGCGCGTCCACAACCTCAACGCGGGGCGACCACGAGATGCTGCGGTCCGTGACCTCCAGGACGTGCTCCGGGTCGATGGGCTTGAAGAAGCTTGGCCAGCCTGCGAGGGTGCATGGTGTCAGTCTCAGGGCTCAGTGGTAGATCATCAGTGCTGGCCATCAATGTTCATCCAGCGCTGACAGCAGGCAGCATCCACATAATGCATGGGGCAATTACAGAGGTCCACCGCTTGTCGAAGCATGTTAATGTTGAGCAACAGGGTGCATGGCAGGATACCAAGTGTAGAACAGTTGCAACATCACCATGGCCTGATTGTCTAGTACTGCATGGCATGCGCGCTGGACCCCCACCTGTGCCGGACTCAAACTTGGCGTCGGATGAGAACAACGGCAGCCCGCCAACCGCACTGACATACAACCCCTTCTTCTTGTTGTCATGGCGATACCCATTGACAGTGCTGCCCGTGAATGCGCGCTCAGTGCCCTGGTTGATGGCCACGTGCCTGTAGCACCAAGTAGTGCACATTTGACAGGTGTGTCACTAAGACATACTCATATGCAGTGCAGTACAGTATTGAACCCAATTGCTCAGAGGCTCAATGAACCAAACTCCGGTGCTTATGCCATAGTGTGCGCAGCTGGTGAGCTGACAAGCATGGCCTGCACAAGCATGGGTGTTGGACAGCTTACTTTGTTATCGAGGGCAGCTGGTCTACAAGCTTCTTCTTTTGCTCCGCGGTGAGTGGAGTTATGTCGTACCCGGACGACGACAGCTTGCGAGGCACAGTGCCTGCAGAGATATGAGGGGGGTAGTAGGTGGCCGGTCCAGATATGGTAGCTGGCCGGACTAGAGGTACCTGGCGCTTATGCGGTGGCATGCTAGGCAACTATGTGGAAGAAATTCCTGAATGCTATGCCGTGGCAACCATGTGCAATGCGCTATACAGGGGCTGTTTCTGCACGGTCTCTTTGGAAAATCTTGTGCGCGGGGTGATTAGGTGGTGTGTTCGGCAGGTTGCTTGCTCTCTGCACACACACTTCCTACCTGTAGAAGGCATCCAACCCTGTCGAATGGCTGTGGCTCCACCAGTGCCGACTGACGCGGAGTTGCCCATGTTGCCCTGCAGAATCAGCCACAGACTGAGCAGCCACAGACTGAGCACTGGTGGCACTCCCTCTAAAGGTTACAGCAGAGTGCACCGATCAAGCTGAACGTGGTGGCGTTTTTCTGACGTGCCCAAGTCCATATCATTTGCGGTACTGCACGAACACCAGCCCCAGCTTGCATGCAAGCCCAATTTTGTAAACCCGCCATGTGCACATGCATGCATGCACCCGTTTGCAGTGCACCAACGAGAAACGCTGCAACGCAGCTTACGCTTATGACCCATGTTACGCTTACCAAGTCACCAGATGAACGCCGGTGTAGACTCACAACGACTGACAGGACAGCAACCGTGGCGAGAGCTGCTGCAGTCCAAGGGTATCGAATGTGGAGCATGCGTTGGTGCGTGATATGGGCTTGTTGAGAGGGCCACCGTATATTCAAGTGAACTATTGCAGGTATTTCAAACTTGAGCAACAACTTCAAGTTTACCTTGGAGCCGAATAAGAAGAGTTACGGAGTGACTACAGCCGCGAAAGGTTTTGTGTGGCTGGTGGGGACACAAGGTGGGCACATATATCGGTGGTTTACTGTACCGACAGGCTACTTATGAGACCCCTTTCAAAGCCTTGGACACACTGGCCGCACTCATCCAAGGTACCGGCACTTATTAAAGCAGGAACGCACTTACTAAGTGCGTGCGAGGGATGTATCAGCAGGAGGGAAACAGGAGTTGCCCTGCAGGGCAATGTGCCCAGTTTTCACTGCATGTGCAATAGCTTCAGTCCCTACTTCACTTTGTGCAGGCGCACTCTTGGCCAAGCAAATAATAAATGTTACAAAAGCCCTTGGTGGAAAGAAAGGCGCATGGAAATTTATTACGCTCTCAATTGCGACAAGCGGACAACAACGCCATATATGCCAAAGGGGCCGGTTCATGATGCATAGAGAGGGCACGAGCTGGTGCATGGATACACAAATGGTGTAAATGACGAGAGTCAAGGGTCTTCGTCCCGATATAGTTTAGCAAAATTTCCATTCCTGGTGAGCGCAAACCTCCCAGGTTTGTGGGCAGAGCACAGCTGTAAAGTGGCGGTGGGTTCAGGCCATGGGTAGGCTGAGGTGGGTGCACTCACACACACTCAGGCAAGTGGCACACTAGGGGCAGCACAATACTGCGACCGCTGCGGTCCTCTGCACTTGACTGGCCATGTGCTGCTGCGGTGTATCAAGAAGCTGCACATTAGCCCAGCCTAACCCAGAGCAGATCAGACGTTGGCAGCTGCGTTAGGGGCTGTGCCGGCGGCTGGGAAGTTCAGGAAGCTCAGGAACCCTTGGTTTGACTGCACAATAAGAAGTGAATTACGCATGCATTGGACGGCCGGGCATGAACACAGCGGATTTAAGCGCTCGCATGGCGGCAGGGCCACCTGCAACGCCCCCAGCAAATGATGCACTCACCTCCGGCTCATCCAGAAACAAGTCATCTGGCACACGGAAGGCCCCATGGCCTGCGATGCCAATTGCGCCCACGCCCATGGCGTACAACAAGACCGAGCCCACACTGCAGTGCAGGAGGGCTCACGTGAGTGCCACCAAACATTTGAAAAAGGGTACAGAGACGCAACACATTTGCAGCAGTCAGGCTATGTGTCATCCTCTACCTTGTGAAGAAGAATACAACAAGTATCGTCAGCACTCCCATGCCCAAGAACGTCTCACGCTCGCTGCACGGCACACGGGATCAGTGAGTCGCAAAGCATGGGTTGGTGAAATATTGAAGCAGTCATCCCTTGAATACAAGCATACCTGAGTGTGCGCCCAGCAATGACCAGAGGGTTCTTCCTGATAACGAACATGAAGAACCATGCCACCAGCATGCCTGCCAAGTAGATGAGTGAGGCAGGGTTGATCACGAGGAAAAGCACCAGGGTCCCCATCATCATCAGCACGTAGTTCACTTTGAAGTAGTTCAAGTTCTTCTTTATCCTCCCAGTGGCCTGGAAAATGGTTCAAACGTTCATAATGTGCCAGGACATGCCCTGCTGGTCTGCACCCAAGGAGAGAGTTCCACCATGTCCAGCGTACCTCAGCAACGTTGGCAGGCTTTCCAAACGACGACCGGTCAAACACTTCCGACCAGGGTTTCCTCTGCAAAGCCAGTGAACAGATCAGGAGACTGCCAGCAACCCTGTGAGCTGGGGGCCAGCAGGCCCGGAGGTTGCAGAACTGCAGCACTTACGTCCTTCATGAGGTTGCCCCAGTTCTCTTTTATTCTCGTTACCACTGCCATCAGGATGTTTTGCCTTGCAGCAGGCTCAACGCTTGACAAGGCGACGATGCTTGCAGCGGCCTCAGTCATTAGTGCTCCTAGCGAGCCAAGGTTGGTAGTCCAAACAAGGTTGCCAGCTGGTTAGAACCTGGTTCCAAATAAGTTGCGCAGCCGAGGCCCAAAGAGCGTTGGATCTGTGCTGTGCTTTTCAGGACCGTGTGCCAGTAGCAAAGAGTGGTGAGGTGTCTGCAGCTGGAAGCTGCAGTGCACGTTACTAACACGATCTGAACTCCCACGTTCGATACTTGTGCACAAGGTCACTGACGGGTAGGCAAAGGCCAAAGACTCGAGCACAACTATCGAAATACAGAAGGGTTGAGGCCAAGCAGCTTTAAGACTGGACACTTTCAGGCTGCACCTATTTTCATGCCCAGTCAAGGGGTGAACGGAAAAAAGTGCACGAGACTAATTGACAATCAATTTGTTCACCCCTGAGGTAGAAGCGTCTTCACCGTCATATACATTCGAACAGTGTGTGCAGTCTCCAGTGGAGTCCAATATTGGCAACCACGTCAAGAAGGGGGACTGGGTGCGCCCAGTTGCGTGTGGTGAAGGTTGGGGGGTATGCAACCACCACTGTCCAGACCCCACTGGGGAATTCGAGGCTGCAGTAGCTGAATAGCAGGCATAAGAAGCCCTCACCACCACCAGCCCACTCATGTTTATCACTTCGTGGGCACCCCCTCCAGGACTAGGACTAGATTCAGCTCCCACAATCTGTCAGTGTTTGGGAGGCTTTAGCAGCTGCCAAGATCGCTTCCTCAGGAGTGGCAACAGGCACCTTTGGCTAGCCAGTCTACTTTCGCCAGAGCACAGTACTGCAGCTGCTGCAAGCACACCTCAACTCTTGTGCGCCACTGCTGGGTTAAGCAAGAACGTCATTACAGCGAATGCTCACAACCTGCCTCAACATGTGGCTGCACCACGCAACAAGCACACAGCCTCAAGCCCTGAAGGAAACACACCCTAATCACCAATGTAAATGCAGTGTACGCTTTTGAGACAACAATAACCTACAAAAAGTTGCACAACGCCCATATGCCGCAGTGTGACAGGCAACAGAATCTAGCGTTCCAGGCATGTAGCTGGACAAGTACAGTCGTAAGTCTTCAATACACAGAGCAAGGCTTGCAACAACCTATTGGCATTTCTAGCAAAGCAACCCTTCACTTGCAGCTAATCGGTCACCAGGGTAGCACTGCCCACAAAGCTCTGGGTCATCACCACGATCGGCGCTCCTCCTTGCAACGCGAGCTGCCACTGTACAAGTTTGGTCTGACAACTGTGCGGGATATTCACTATGACTCTAGCGCAACAAACTATAGTACCAGGTGCAGGGTACAAGACACGTGGCACGCTGGCAAGGAGGCATGAATACCACAGCAACAGCGCAGCAGCAGCAGCACTTGCAGTTACAAACACCAGTCTGGCAAGGCACACAGAATACCGTTTACAGAAAACAAAACATGCAAGGACCCCAGGAGATCACAGCACTGCCAACTCCATACCTATCCCCCCGCTGCATGTGGCGCTGCACCGCGTGAAGCCTCGAGGTGCAAGGCTCCGAATTTGCTGCGACCTCCGACGCTGTTGGTTCCCATGGTTGTGGTAGCAACGCAATAAGGAAAACGCTGGCGACCGACTAGCACGCATAGAACAGGGCTAAACTGTGTGACATAGCCAACACTAGCAAATGCCCACAAACAGTCAAAGCAAAGGGAAAGTCTAGGCTTGTATGCAAACTTTTGGAACCGAGACACTATGCACGTCACTGGGTAACAGCAGCCAGTGCAATAAGCAAACAGATCCTGGGGTACTAGTGACAATAGCCTTGTGAAGAATAGCTGAGCCCTGCTTGGATGTGGTGTAACAGCAGCACACTCGGTAAGGTAGGTGGCACTGGCAGCGGCACTCATTTTACCACACACAAGCCACACACTCGCCATGAAGGTGCTATAGGCAGGCATACGCGGAGCAGGCAGGACAGCAGCATCCAGCGTGGAGGGGCAGACAGCAGTGCAAGGCAGACACGCCTCAGGCACACAGCTTCAACGGGCCTTACTACATATCGGCGGGCTTCTCCCACTGACTGACCCCGGTCTGTGTGTTGTAGTAGTATGTGCGGCCCTGGTCGTCCTGCATCTCCTGCCACACGCCGCCTGCAGAGGGCTGGGCAGACGCCTGCTGCCCTGCCTGCTGCCCATATCCACCATAGCTCTGTGCGTAGGGGTCAGCAGCCGCCTGAGCATACTGACCACCGTAGCCCCCATAGCCGCCTGCTGCACCCGCCTGTGGGTACCCGCCACCGTACCCGCCACCATATCCGTAGCCATACGCGGCTGGCGCTGGCGCGGCGCCCTGGCCATATGGGTAGCCTGGGTACCCACCGCCTCCAGCAGGGTACTGTGGGGCATACTGCTGCTGGTACGCTGCAAGGCACAACAACAAAGTCACCAGGGAATAGTATGGTTGGTCTGCAATGTGCACAGGTCAGCATGCGCAGCAAGAATGCAATTTGAAGCTTGTGCAACTTACGTTGCTGGTAGCCGCCGCCATGCCCACCGCCGCCACCCATGGGGGGGTAAGGTGCGCCAGATATGATCTGCTCCAGCGCTTTCTGGCAGTCTGCCACGGCCTTTTGTGGGCCTTGGATGGTGATGGCGCAGGGGTCAGTAGCTTGGTTGATCTGGATGTTTGCGTTAAACTGCTTCTGCAGGCCCTTGATGGTCTCCCCTGCCTTGCCAATCACGCGCCCCACCATGGGCTTGGGGCAGGTCATCTCCTTGGTAATGCCCACGCCATACTGGATGCACTGCAAAGGGAGTCACAACAAGTCAGCAGCTGGGCAGACAGCAACGCTGGCAATGGAAAGGGAGAAGAGCGAGAAGGGCCAAAACTGACCTTTTGAATCACAGACTGGGTGCTCCCAGGCTCGCCGTTGATCAGCTCCACAATCATCTTCACTGCCCTGTCTACAGAGTCACGGCGGCCAGTCACTATGATCTTCCTTGGGTGCCCTTCTGGGAAGTCTTGGTTCACAACGATGTGGGCCTGGCTGGACTGCTGCAGCGCCTTGATGGTCTCCCCCCCACGCCCAATGATGCGTCCCACAATGCCGTGAGGGCAGTCAACAGACTCCTCCACCTCGGGCTGGTTGATGAGCTCGTCAATCTTCTTCTTGCACGCTGCCACCTGCTCCACTGACTGCCCCTTGATAATGACCTTCTTGAAGTCGCCTGGAGTGTCGTGCTCGATCTGGACGTGGGTGCCTGTCTCATACTGCAGCTGCTTGATGGTCTCCCCAGCTTTGCCAATGAGCTTGCCAACGATGCCAGCAGGTACGTCGATGGTTTCGCTGCAGTCGCCGGGGTTTCCAGAGCCATCATCAGCGGGTGGGTCGCTGAAGCCAGTGTTTTCTGCTGGAGGTGGGTCCGCATCACCAGATGGGTCCTGCACACCCAATCATCACGAATCAACAAAGATCACAGGAGCAGACACTACGTTCCAAAGCCGACAACCTTGGAATCAACAGCCCTTACCTCGCCCTCCACGGTCCCTGGTCCGTTGAAGCTGGAGCGCTTGCGGATGGGGCCGCCCTCCTCATCAACCTCCTGACCCTCCGGGTCGTCCTCGTACTTGCGCTTGTTGTTGTTGACGTCCTCATCACCCTCGCCCTCAGCATGCTCCGCCCCAGAGCTCACTGGAAACTGCGGCTGGTTCTGCTGCACTAGGCGCGCTGCGATGGCCTGGGCAGCAGCCTGGGCGGCCTGGGCCACAGCATCCACCTCAGGGACCTCTACTGTCCCTGCGGGAGCTTCGGTGTCTGACATTGTGGCTGCAACCCGCTTATTTGGTTTTTGACAAGGAGGGAAGTGGAAGCTAAACCTGCTGCTACTCTTGATTGAGGAACACAAGGCGCGCGATGGCAGCCCAAGTTATTTATCAGTTTGTTTTCAGAAAGGGCGGCAGGGGGGACTTGTGCAAGCAACATGACGGGGATGAAAACCGTTATAACAAAAATGCAGTTTTGGCACTGGTGCACCATGAGGAAGTTGAAGGACACAGGCCAAACAAATAACAGAGTGTCCCCCCCTGCAGATGTGGGGGAAACAAGGACACTGTCAGTGGCACTGGGGAGGTGTGGTGATTGGGTAGTGGGCCCTTAGATTGGAAGTGGCTCGAAAACCCGCCATCATTGTGCAGAATGCCAAACAACGATTGACATATACAGTGATACAGTGCAACATCACACAGCGCCACAACCACCTGCACTTTCTCTACTACCCTGCAAGTATTCATACTGTTGCTGGTAAGTAAACGGGCTATTTCATCGAGAGCTGGGTTTGTGTCGTCTTTGCACAAGGTACCACACGTTGGTGCAACAAACCACTTGCGGTACCATCACTGACAGGAACAACTTGGATAAAGTTTTAAAAAAACCCTGGCAGAGCATCTGCAAATATAAAAGGCAAAACATCCAACCAAGTGCAATACAGCCCAAGGAAGCAGCCACACGGCCTACACGTAGCCAAACATCTCCATGCAACGCATTTCAAAGCAAGCCCAAGCAGTGGAACAGGCACCAACGCCTCTTGCTACAACCAAACCTTGATGCAAGAAATCCCCCACGGTGAAGTGTCAGCAAACACTAGTAGATGTTAGCAACACAGGTGTACAAAGCCAACCCGGTATAGTTGGCAAGGTTGGAGCCAAGCCCCAGTTTCATCATAAAAAGGTGGCAGTCAGGCAAAATTGCCTGCAATAAAATATGCAGAACCAGCTTAAAGAAGGGGATAGCAATCGGCAGCTAAGTACACCGAAGTACACCTTGCTTTCAGGCTGATGCGCAGTGAATCCTAGTCTTTGCGCGCAGATGCAAGTGCAAATGCAATCTATTGTTGTGGCTGACAACCCACATCCCCTAAAAAACGAGGGCAGATAAAAAGCCCCTTGCATGCCTCCGTGCACAGTAGTCAAGGCTGATGATCAACACTGACTAGTGGCAGAGCCCCATGATGCAACACACTGCAGCCGACGGGCATGGCAAACCAATAGCGTGCCACATCCCTTGCTTGCTCTTGTAAAAGGACAACCATCCTGGGAAGGGATTGCATGCTGGCTGTGGATGAGCGGGCCGCAACCACACAGTGCAGGGAACATTGCCATTCAACATCAAGCCGATTCTTGTAACGAGCGTATCAACAATCTTTGCCAGGCCAAAATTCGCAGCTGAACGTTCTCCAAAAGCTGAAAATTGCCAACCCGCCAAATGCATAGCAACCGATTCCGAAATAGGTCATTCTGGATTGCTCTCTCAGCTCTGACGCATTCGCCATCACTCACACAGCAAATAATTGCAACAGAGTACAACTTGAATCCGTACACGCCCTGTGCAAAGTCTACTCCAGGCCGCCACCATCCTGCAAAAAGTGTTATTTGTCACGAACAGAGGCCTCACGGCAAACCTGCCTTGCAATCCACTGCTCATGCACATCCAATGCATGCGACTTGCACTCGCAGTGACTGCAAGGACGGGAATGCACAGCGTGTGGCCACTGTTGGGGCAGGCATGGAGATCTGGCTGGAAGGGAACTGCTAGCGTACCTTCAAAAAAAAGCTGAGAAAATCGTCATCCACCCCTGGCTCAAGCTTGGGCTCCACGCGGCCAAGCGATACGTCAGGTAGCTGGTACAGTGGTTGCTGGCCATGCAAGGCTGACAGCGAGTCCTGCTGCTGCAGCAGCGCCGCCTCTTGCGCAATGAAGTTCTGCAAGCGCAAGCGTCACGGGGTGGTTCAGCACCGCTGTGCGCCAATGGGCTCTGCAGCTCTGGGGAAACATTCCCACAAACAAATCCAACGGCAAGCTATCTTTTGGGAATGCAAGCTCACAACCCCAACAGCCGATGTACTGCCAAAGCATGCTGTACCCACCTGACTTGCTGCCAGCGCTTGTTGCAGTTTTGCATGCTGCATCATGCTACCCCCCATCACCTGGTTCATGTTTGCGAGCTCGTTGCTGCTCCAGCCCTGGCCTGGCAGTGCTTGGTTGATCTCAGGCGACCCGCCAGACGGATGACCAACTGCAATAATGCAGATACATACGCGTCAGAAATGCTCCACAGCAACAGCCTGCCCACCCGGAGCGGTCCAAAAAGCATGTGGCGGCACACAATCAGTAGCTAAGTACATGCATTCCGACATCACAGCCAGATTTGGACATGCACTACACGTTGGCACCGTACAGCCTCATGCCGTGCGAGAGAGTGGCATGCCATTCGTACCCATTCGCTGGCTGGACAGGTCCGAGCCCGAGTTGTGGCTCGGCCCACTTGACATGGATTGGAGCTGCTGCAGCTGGTGCATGTCGCCCAACGTGCCCTGCAGCACAGCGGCGACAAGGATTGAATCAGGCGGCAAGCATACTGTATATCATATGTAACACGCCAGGTGCACCCCAATGGCCAGGTATCCATTGCCGCATGGATATGCCCGATGGCAACTACCCATCGCCTACACGTTACGCCATTGGCAGGCAGTCGTGAGCAAGTGTGTGTGTGTGTAATCTTGCAACACCCCCGGGTGCAAATCAGAAACATGCACCATGATGGTGTCCCCACAGGATTTTGAAGTGCAGTAGAGGCGCAAAAGCTTGCCCTGCCCGTAGTGTGTACCTGCATGGGTCCCGCCATCCCACTGGTCCCTGGGTACCCGCCAACTGAGTTCAGCTGTGCAAGCGCCTGTGGCATCCGAGGCCCCACGCCTAACAAATCCTGTGGCATCGCTGGGCCGGCGCCGCCTCCCATTGGGTTCAGCGCAGGGTTCATACCCAGCCCCATCGCCTGCGCTGCCAAGCCTGCATTGCACCCAACCCTTATTCAGATGCATGCAACAATGTCAGGACAGACCTGCTTAATGCCGTGTGTACAGGGCTGACTGTTACTTTGTTATTTAAGTGGAAGTGCAAGTAACTTGGTCAAAGATTTAAAAAAGAGTAAATAATCGATATTGACATCTATTTTCCAGAAAATTATCCAGGCAACGCCACAGTGTGATACATCTACATCGTGGCGATTGTGCATGCAGGCCCACCTTGTTGCAGTTGCTGTAGCTGCATAGCTTGAAGCTGCGCAAGCGCCATCTGCTGGTTGCTGGCGTCTGAACCCATGGCGGGAAGCCCTACCATGGGGTTGCCCATGCCCTGGTTTCAAGGCAAACAATGTTTTTGTCAGCCTGCCGCAGGCTAGGTGTGGGTGGCGATAAACGAAGCATGCAGCTACTGAGACACAAACCAAGAAGCTTGCAATTTCTCAGTATAACAAGATGCGCCCATCATGCGTTGGGTGACGATGAACATTGCCAATGGCAACGGGACTGCGCTGCTGTTGGACGCACCTGTGCCAACCCAGGATGTCCCTGTGGCATGAGGCCCAGCGCATGCATGGAGTTGACCAGGCCATGCTGGCCCTCGTGCCCCGGGTGCTTCCCCTTGTGCCGCGCAGCTGACGATTGCACACCGGCCACGCGCTTGAGGTACAACCGGTATTTCTGCACGAACAAAAGGGCCTCAGTATCACGCAGGCGGCCCTGTGCGTAAACCTGCTGCAAGCCATGTGCGCATGCCAGGATTAAAGAATCCGCACACCTGCAGATGGCTGGCAACATTCTCCCTGGTCAGCCCCTCGACGTTCATCAGGTCCAAAATCCGCTTTGGCACCGCCTCTGCACAAGATAAACGTCAATAATCACGTCCTGATGCTCCTCAATGCTGGAGTGTGGGGTGCAATGCTGGGTGTGATGGTACCAGGAGGAGCAGTGAGGTGGAGTGGGGGAATTTGTGTTACTTACTGTCAATGCCCAACGTGTTCACAGCCTGCACAAACTGTTGGTGCATCTCCACGCTCCAGACAACCCTGGCTTTCTTGGCAGCAGCTCCGTCAGAGTCCTTGGGGTCCTGCGGGCAAGGCAGCGAGGACACTTTGGATGCGGCACCACGCGGAGTATTGAAGGGAAGCAGGGTGCGCTAGATTGTCTTGCTGATGGGTATGTGGGGATGTGTGAGACGCACCTCTGCATGGTCCTTTCTCTTCTTGTCAACTTTGCTGTTCACCCCGTCGTCCTCGTCGCCATCCTTGTTTGCCTGCAGTGGGCAGTGCAGTGCATGAGCGGAAAGGGGAGACCAGCTGTGCAATGCAGTGGCTGCGTGGCCCAGATACTTACCACCTGGTGTCGCTTCCGTACCACGTGCTGCCACACGTTCCTGAGTTCCTCCACCCGCACAGGTTTGATGAGGAAGTCCACAGCACCATGTGTCACCCCCCGGAGCACCACATTGGTCTCACCATTGGACGACATCACTGCAAACAGTGAAGGGTACGACACTCAGGATAATCATGACGAATGTGCTAGAGGAACTGCAGGAATGCTCCACAGCAGAAGACCAATGCCAGGCTATGGATGAGAAAACCCTTGCCCAGCCATGGGGCACAAGCCAGACACTTACTGATAACTGGCAGCTCCAACTCAAGTCCAATGTGTTCCAACAGCTTGAAGCCGTCCATATCTGCGACAGGACCAAGGTCAGGCACAATACATCCAGGCTTGCTTGCCACTCAGAAATCACCCAAAAACGTACCTGGCATGTACACGTCGGACAGGACAAGGTCGAAGTGGTTACTCCTGTCTCTCAGCTTTTCCAACGCAGACATGCCGTTTATGGTGGTGGTAACTGCAAAACCACAAGAACCGTCAAGCCAGTGGTTGTTAGACTGCTTTGGCCTTTACACTAGCCAAGACCCAGCGAGGGTACAGTGGCCCACACACCCACCGATGTAGTTGCAGCGCTTCAACATCTGCTCCACCACCTTCAAACACAGCGGATCATCATCCACGACCAGAACCCTCAACCCTGCTGGGAAGGTCTCCCACCGGTTTTCCTCCTCCGGCGAACTCATCAGTGCGTGAACGGGCCAGTCCGGGGACAACCCACACGGGGAAACTGCGAGTGTCACTATTGGGTCCAGGCAAGTGCGCAACCTGCCCACATGCACTCCTTAGGGCCTAGTTGCGGAGGCGGAAGAATAGCAGGGGCAGCGCAGTCGCGAGGTGCCCTGTCAAGCTAGGGATAAGGTGTTCCCAGGTGGGCGGTCATGTTGAGGTGATGTACCGGATTCCTAGCGAACGAGAGGCCACACAGCGCCAGCGACCACTACCCACAGAGCGCTTACACCTCAAAAGCAGGGCTGCATAGCCAAAACCATGCCCAGCAGGCGCCCACTAGCAGATACACAGCTGTAACAAGTGTCCAGGCGGGAGTTTGCCTGAGTGGGCAAAACGCCACCCTGCTACTTGAGACCAACAAAACTGCAGCGCCACACCATGTTGAGAGAACAACGTACGTCTGTGATCTTAAAGCTGCCTGCACGGCTGGATGCACAGCTTTGTCGATAAAAGTTGCGCTTTCAAAACAAGGTCAAGGGCAAGGACAACGGCGGGCGCAGAATCTGGGGATACATGTCCGTCCCCAACCGCGACTTGGTTTTTTACCCCAATGGTCCCAGTGCAATGCGAACAGTCGCAGCCATGACCAAAACTTGACAAATGGGCAGTACCTACATTATGGGTGATGACCAATTATGTGGACAGCAGGTATACCGAAGCTTGTGTGACCTTTTGGGCGGCTGTGAACCACCAAAGGAACTAGTGGACAACAGCAGGGCTTTCTACTGTTGCAACAATGAGAGCAGCTGCGCTTCCAGTGTGTCCCAGTCAGCACCAGCGGCCGCTTTCACCAACAGCCCCCCGCCCAAAGCCTGTTCAGTGGCAGAGATACCACTAGGCATGCCACTCTGGGCCCCAGGCCTGGACACACCCCTCTGCACAATGATCTCAACCCTGCTGTCCCTACGATAGCTAATTGCCTCCAGCACTGTGCCGCCACTGGTGGGCGTCACCCAGGCCTTGCCCACATGGAACACACCCTTGACCCGCTGCACCACTGGTGTGACAGCTGCCAAGAACTCCACCAGCCTGGCCTTGTCAAACACATCTTCGGGTGCAAACACCCACCTGCAGGTACAGGGTACTGTTAGTCACCTCACAATCAGCCGGGTGGTGGCATGTTTTCGGGGACACAGCAACTCTTGGTGCATGACATCCCAATCAGTGCCTATGCCACCAGTGTGCAGCAGGTGAATGGATGGTGGCTGGTGATCCGCGCCACATGTGGAGCATGCCGGCAGCCCAGAAATGGTAATACACCAGTTTGTTGAACTGTTTTGGGCTAAGTAATTCAAGATGGATGGGTGGCGCTTGCACAGGGCACAGCTGCTCCAGGGAAACGGTCAGCACTCACCCACAGGCAGACGCTGCCCCATTTGCATACTCATACCGCTGCGGCCTGCCCGGGTGGAGCAGCAACAGCCCTGGCTGTGTAGCACCACCTCCCCGTACTCGGCCCACTCCCTGACCCGCCGAGCCTGCCTCAGCACCTGCCCCACCCTGGGATTCGCCGCGGGGTGCGCCTGTCCCGGGTTCTGAGCCCAGTGCATCGCTTGTAGCTAGGTCCGATGCAGCATCCGCAACCCTCGCCTGATGACAACTGTCCAGGTCAAGGAGTCGGACGTCCATGCTGCCATGGTATGCAAAAACCACCTGAACAGGGTGGCAGAGGCAGGATTAGTGCCCTACCCGTGCCCAGCATGGCACTCTAGTAGCCCAGGTAAGATATGTGAGCCAAGGCAGGTGCACATGCAGACTTGAGGCGAATGCACGTAACAGCACGGCATAACATGGCTTCAGGTGTCATATGTGTTGATCGTCAAAATGCACCCCGCATGTCAGCCTGTGGTAGGGGGATGGATGAATCAACGTGTGATGGGTCACTGTACCCGTTGCTTTGGAGGGTACAGCTCTTCCGCCCAGGATGTGAACGATTGGCATGCCCCCTCGCTTGCCACATCTGCTTTGCTGCCCACAATGATGTCTGCACAATCTATCTGATGCTGTATGAGGGGCCGGTCCCCATCACCCTCTGCAGTGTCCTGGCAAGTGTACATGCCGGAAGGGAACTGCGTGACATCCACCTGTAGGCAGGAAGCATGTATGTGGTAGAGCAAATTACTACACAGGAGGATAATGCTCTTCTTGAGTCGAACTCCTCTTCTTTAGCCAATGTACCTGTCCAACTCAGGCAATGTCTGTCTTCAAAGTGCATGAGCAGGAGGCCTTAAGCCTGTGACGAATTGCCCATGCATTTGCATGCGCAGCACGCCTAAATCCAGCCCACAAAAGGTCTGCACGATGCTCGAGGTCGCAAAGGATCATTAATGTTACAGGGTTTGCCTCATGTCAGGTCAGCCAACGACAAACGATATATAGCAATATCACCCACCAGGCATATCACACTCTGAAGGTTGACAGCGCTCCCCAAATGCTGGCCTTGAAGAGCATCAATGAGGCCTCCCGGGTGACCCAACCCGCTCGGCTCTATCAGTACCCGATCAGGCTTGGACCGCCGGATAGTTTGTGCAATGATTGCGCTGAAGGGACCCGACAGGCTGCAGCACATGCACCCTCCAGCGAGCTCCTTGATTGTGATGTTGTTCCCTTGGATGAACAGGTCACCAAGCAGGCTGAGTGAAGCATCGTCCTCGCCACTACTTGGCTGAGCATTCCCTGCTGCAGGTTGCGCATGGCAAGTGGATGCTCATGGAATACTGCCTCATATGGGTCATCTTGGCTTCATTCTTGTGCCACGAGCATATTTGGAACGCGAGATATGGTGCACAGTGCTAGCTAAAACCCCTGATAAGCTTATTTGGATTACAAAATTGCCGGAAACGCACCAAAGCAGATCTGGCCCCGTACACTTCGAGTGTTAATGGACCTCAGGCAAGCCTCTCTTGATCAAATTGCAGCACCATCACGCAAATGCACGGCGCGTGCACGTACACATGCATGACAGAGTGCACAACATGTGCGGGGTAGCGCACGCCTGCCTCACCAGAGCTAGTCCTTGTGCGAGCCTCTAGCAGGGCTGCGTCGACCCCCAGGGCCCCAAACTCGTTGATCAACACCACCCAGTGCTCCCCAGCGGGTTTTTGCAGGAGCAGGGAGGCAATGGCTGTGGTTTTGCCTACGCCCAGCGTTCCAGTGATGATGTTTACTGGTACTGGAAGCTTCTGCAGTGGCGGCAAGCGAGTTCATTGACCTCTGATAGAGATGGCTTGCCAGGTGTAAGTGGACGGACCCACAAGGTCTTGTGGGCACCAAGTTACGGATGCGCATGGGCATGACAGCTTGATTACCCAAGAAGGACAGACATGAAGATGAAGAAGTGTAGATAACATGCTGTATACAAAGCCACTCACATTTGGTTCAGCAGGAGACTGGACTATGTGCATGCATGCACCCAATGCAAGGGATGCATTGTACTGCATAATGAATGAGCAGCGCACCACTGCACGCATGATAGTCAGTAGCGCACCATGTCAGCTTATTCGCATGCAGCAGAGTGATTGGGACAATCCCGCGCAACAGAATAGATAGAAGCGTCGTTGTGTCCCACAACAAAGGTCACGACACAGAGGTCAGGCATATGTATTCGCGGAGTGATTTCCTGAGTTGGCTTGTTTTGTTTTGTTTGCACAACTGTTAGTCTAATCATTTGCGTTGTCCATAAGCAACCTTGAAGTTTGTCTACTTTTGCCTTTCCCCGTGTTAAACAGCAACATCGAGGACAGCATTCAAGCTTTTTGCATGCATCAGTTTTGTGAGTAGCGCGTACCCAGATGGCTCAGCGGCTCACAGTGGCGAGAGACACCGCACTATCTGCAAGTATACCTTCAAGGTACAGATTGGATATCGTGTGGAACCCTCGCACAGTCCGCTGTGCTTGACAGCGGACAGATGACAGATGCAGGCATGGAATTCTGTGCCTCGGCTGGACCCGCAAGTGCTCACTTATATTCCCAAACAGGTCTCGCGGCAACATCAACTCTGCTGGCAGCAACCAACAGCGGGTTCAAAGCTACCAAAGCCGGGTGAGTGCTCAACGGTATATCCACATGGTGGTGGCCCTATTGCCAAATCAGTTTCTCACAAAACCATGGGTGCAGGGTGCGCTGCAACACCATTTCCCCCCTCAAAGTCAACGGGGAGTGTCTACAAGATCACTTCGCGTCAAACCCATCAGCTGTGCGTCAGCAGGTGCGCCAGGCCAGTTGCACCGGCACGCTGAGCAGTGCGTTCCAAATAGCTGTGATAGGTGCACTGCGTCAACCCTCTCAAATGCCCTATAGGTGCACGCGTCTACCTATTAAGTTTTCTATTGCAGGTTTAACCCCTGCGCCGCAACTCCCTGGAACGCTGCAACAGACCTTCTCAAGCGCCCTCGCTCTCATTGTGGTAAGGCTTGCCTAGCTTTATCATCGCTCCTTGCAACCAAACTGAGTTCCCATGGATATGCACTACGCTTGGCGAGGGCTATGTATGCTTATCTGTAACGTGGGGGTGGGATTACATATCTGGCTTTGAGGTGCGCAATGTGCTGAATAGTGACACTGCGTGTTCCCCAGGGGTACTGTGTTTTGGCTGGTTCTCTGCTGAGGTCAGTCCCACAGATTCTGCGCATCGTGAAGAACAACAGGTACGCCAAGATATGTACTCAATATGCTGGAAATAGTTATCCAAATATATACAGAAATTGCATGCATTCCCTGGCAAGCATGCCTTCACTATTTCCAGTCAGGGGACTAAACCCATTTGTGTTCTACTGACCCACTTGCTTTCTTCTGCTCCCTGGGCCAGGCTTGCATGCTATTCGATCACTCTCGCCCCCCTGCTTGTGCCACCAGCGCAAGCCACAGCACATATTAGTTGGATGTACGCATGTGGGCCATGCCCACATCTAGAATGTTGCTTCGGCATCCTCAGTTACTGGTGTACATATGCATGATAGTCTTCACCTATCATCGTGTGTCAATGTTGTTGTAGCGTGGATGGCTTGTCCTTCACGTCAGTGGTTGCAGAGCTGATTGCCTTCACCGTCACAGTGGCGTACAATGTGCAGCTGGGTAAGTTGAAGGCGTAAGCACTTGGTCCATGTTACTCCTGTTGTGGAGGTGATGAGAGTGCATCACACTGCGGAGCTATCATGGGCACATAGCAGGCACCATGGGGGCGGGATGCCATGCATTGAGTTGTCGCACGCAATGCACTGCGCTTTGTGTCCAGCCTGACAAGGTGACATGCGAAGTTGTGCACTGGTGCAGGGTACGACTTCAGCACGTATGGGGACGTGGCAGCGTGCTGGCTGCAAGACCTGGTCCTGGTGCTGCTGTTCTGGAGGATTAGGTGAGATGTTTTTGGGTAGTGTCCAACACCAGCCTTTGTGAATGCAGCTCTTGCAGGCACGCTTGGCCAACATACATTATTTGTGGTAACAGTGGCGCTGCCCTTCTCTTTCCTAAACCCTCTTGCATTAGCAAGGACAGGCCGCGTATATTTTTTTCTACGGATTTTATGTGTGGATGGTCCTGCTACAACTGGCAAACTAAAAGATCATCTTGCATCCCATTTTTACCTGTCCCACCCCTTTCTTGCAGGAAGGAGCATGTGGGCAAGCAGCTGGGTTTTGCTGCAGCCTTTGCTGTGTACTGCTGGTGGATACTAGGAGGGCAAGCAAGCCTCCAGCTGCTGACAGGTGTGCATGTGTCGAATGAGTCAGGCAAATAAGTGCAATGCACTTGCCATGGCAATATGGCGCCAAGCGCTTGCATCTTGGTAGTCAGCTAGCAACCGGCGCCAATTTGCACAGCACTGTCACAGTGGCGCACAGATGGTTCCTATGGACCACCTGCGACATGCATGCCTGCATACTGGCTTCATAGCGTTGAGGCACATTGTAGTGGACCCACATTGCAATGTCATGCCTAGGTCACCTTTGAAAGTCCAACGGGGTAATTTTGAAGGAGCCGACAATTCAAATTTCTCCCCTGCAATTTTAAACATGCTTATCTGCCACAATGCAATGTGGTACATCGCGGCAGTAAGAACACCCACCGCCTTGTGCAATGCAGTCCTCCAGGCGTCAACCATATTCTTCATCGCCGTGTTTGGCAAGCTGCCGCAGCTGTGGATGAACATGCAGCGGGGCAACTCCGGTGAGCTGAGCCTGATCACATGCGCGCTGAACGTGGCGGGAAACATTGCAAGGGTGTTTACAACCCTGGTGCTCACCAAGGACGCGATGTTGCTGGGTGGAACAGCCATCCAGCTTGTGCTGAATGCCATGCTGCTGTACCAAACGGTGATGACGGCAAAACCCGCCGACGGCGTCACAGCGAGCAAGGCGACATGATGTTGTGGGGTTGCACAAACAGTAGAAACTTTGATGGTTTTTTAGCATAATTTTGAACGTTGATATACTGAACTAGGCGGTAGGGGCATGAAAATAGAAGAGCAGAATCGCAACTGAAACAAAGACATCAACTCGGGAAAAATATCACATACATGTCCCCAAAATTGGCATTGCCATGCAAGTACAGTGGCCCATGCAACAACCAAAAGCTGTACGCGAACAATCAGGCAGCGCAGGCAGCGCCCAATCAAATTTGCAATTGGATGTGTTTGGGTGCCCATGACTGGATAGTGTTTTGCAGAAGTGCATGCCAGCATGCCCATTTTACCCAGAAACATGCTCCTCTGTGAAGTACTATGCAATTTAGAAAATGAGCCGCGGTTTGCCTTTGCGCTTGGCGGCATTTGCTGTTCGCCGCTCCCATTCCTCGTTCTCCTCTTCTTCATCATCCCCCTTTGCCTGCCCCTCTGCATCATCATCCTTGCTGCAGTAACAAGCACGCGGTCAGGTTAGTAAGGTAGCTTGCCATATTTTCAATGCAAGACAAGCCACACGTGATGCAATGCATGAAGGAGCACAGTAACCATTTGCACTGGACTGCATGCAGTGGCACGTTGGTTGACTAGGGAGAAGTTGATGGTATCAAGTATTGCGATACTGTAATTGTTTGCAAGAGGGCTGGTCACGCCAGGGGTCCCACACCTGATACATGATCGCAAGCAAAGATTGGGTGAGCCCAGGGACCTGAAAACACCATGCATTACCCCCAAAGCCACGTGCTTACCGGTAAGATGACCGTATCATCCGTTTCCGTTTTGAAGCCTCTTGCTTGGCCTTTAATTGTCGCACAATCTCCGCTTGGAACTCAGTTCCCTGCCAAAACATTCTCCACTTAGTGACCCAAGTTACTAGCAATTATTATAAATTTAATATACCTTATGGACCTCAGAGGTGAACTGGTTTAGGCTGCCATGCTGTCAATGCAACGGCCTCGCATGGAGCCAAGGCCACTGGCTTTCAGTGTATAATTATGTATATTATTGGCCATAGTGAATGAATCTTGGCAGTGGACCTCGATCACTGTCCCACCTGCTTCATACTGCTGTGGCAGGCTGGGCCACTGGCAGCGCACATGCACCAGCTTGCTGGGCAAGCGCCTATTTGCACTGCGCATGCAGGCTCATGGTGCATGGTTCACGGATTGCTCACCTCCTGTTTGGCCAGCGCTTTGGCCTGCTTGTTGCGCTGTGCATTGATGACCACTCGCTCCTCCAGGCTAGCTTTTGACTCGGCCTGCTCCCGCCGCACCTTTGCATCCTCTAGCTGCCGCTTCAGCTGCTCCTCCTGCAAGGCCAAGGGTGTGATGTAAAAACCCTAGCTAGGGTTGACATTGGTGAGTCATTTTTCCAAGAGATTTGCATCCTGTTGCTGTCACCCATTACGTGCATGCAACTCGTCAGCACGCATGGTCCCTGGTGCTCCTAGCACTTTGGCACAACAAATTTTCAATGTGACCATGAGGTGTGTCATGCAGCTGCGAATGTCGTCCAAGCCAGTGGTACATAGAGTGGGAATCAGGCGTGCGACACCATCAGGGCTCACAACATGCTACTCACCAGCTCGCCAGAGTCCTTGAGCCCCTTGTAGGCCTTGTTGAGCGCCTCAAAGGCGGCCCGCGCATCGTCGCCAGGGTTTTTGTCGGGGTGCACCAGCACTGACAGCTTGCGGTACGCCTTAGACACGTCACCAGCGCTGCAATTCCAGGTCGGTCGCCCGAGCTCGTCCACCTCTGGCAGCGGGAGTTGCAGCAGCCTGCAGAATAGGCATGCATGCATGGCTGGGGGTAGGGTCGTATGGGTGTTTTTGGTGGGCAGTGATGTTCCGGGAGCGACTGTCTTGCGCTGTTGGGTTTGCGTTCAAGAGTATTACCGTGTGTTCAAGTGTGTGAAAACCACACAGAACGAGGTGAATTGTTGTCAGGGGTTTTGGCAAACCACATGCATGCATATAAAACCCGTCCATGCATGCATATGGTCATGGTTGCCACGACAAGGGGAAGGGCACGGCTGTTCTTAAAAAGAATAAAAGAACATGTTATTGCACTGCAATACAATGAACCATACCTGAAGTAGTCCTTTTTCTTTTCTGCCAGCAATATGCGCTCGATTGCGTCCTTGGCTGTCATAACAGCCTCTGACTTGTGCAATGCCTCCTCCCTTTTGGCCTCCACTTCTGCCTTACTGAGCTGTACTTCCTGCTCCTCATTGGCCTGTATGTTGTGGAACGCGAAGGCCTCGTGGAAGGCTCTTTCCAGCACCCTATCCATCGCACCAACTCTGCCCAAGGCTTGCAGCCCTAGCCAATACCCCTTTGGCTGTTTGTGCTTGTACAGGCTGTCAGGTGGCTTGTAAAGACACAGGCCAGCAAGTAACTTTCTGTGAGTTTGTAGCCTAACTTGCCAAGTCGTTCAGTGCCACTAGCGTGTGTTAGAGTGATATAATAACCGCTGGCCCATTGATAGCTGGGCATGCAGTTTATCAGCTGGAAACCACTCGCAGAGCCAGCTCAGGAAGGGCCACCCTTGCAATGAAAGCTTTTAACGAAGGAAAGCTCAGTTGGGAAAGCTTAAATGCCGTTCCTCAGAGGCCGTTGACGTTTTTGGGCAAAGTTTAGGGTTTGGCAAAGGAAAGTACAGGTAGGATTAGGGTTTTCTTTCCATCCCCGGGACAGCGCCGCTTCGATAGCGTGATCCAGAATGCACCCACAGCGCCGGCGGCACTTCATCGCCATAAAGCTTTACAGGCGTGAACCAAAGTGCGTGCAGGTCTATTGTGCAGGCTAAACAGGAGCATCTATCGTGTTGTTGCTTGGCGTGGGCTTCGCGCATATCACAGGCTTTTGTATTGGCCTCTAGTACCGGAACTAGGCCACCACTCATCTGGACAGAAGCTAGTCCAGCGTGTGCGGTCACAGCGGCCACACTTGTGTACTGTGTGTGTTGTTCATTGGGCAGCACTTGGGCTTGTCAGAGGTGATGGCGGACCAATACGATCCGTTAAGGTGCGTGGCGTATTGTGTGGTTGTTTGGCTGAATGTGCTGGTTGGCCACACACCCACAAACACAAAACTAACCTTTGGTCCTGACGCTTATGCAACAGCGACGACGACGTATTTGTGTCTGAGACAGTCTCGGACGACTCTGACATCGAGTATGGCTCTGATGACACAGAGGTACAGTGTGCATCTGATGGTTGGTATCAGTGATGTGGATAGGCACATAAGTGGGATTGGGCCTGACTGGCTGGGCTATATCTGCAGGACTTTGAGGTGACTACTGGCGACGCCGAGGCACAGGCTGCGTACTCTGCTCCAGAGGAACACTCAGAGGACGAGGGTGTGGAAGACCAGCCCTTGCCTGCAGCTACTGGTATGCACCCTGGCACCTAGCTGCTCCTTTAGGCGATGCCAGCCCACTTGTCTTGCTTGACATCTGTGTTGTTTCAAAGCAATGCACTGCACGGGGCTTGTACTACACGTTGTAGTTTGCCACCAATGCCTGGAAGACAAGCTTGCTTTGTTGCATACTTCAGCATGCATTGGCAAAAAGTATTGGTCACCACCATCATCTGTGAAGCGACCAGCCTTGGGGATAAAACAGGCCTGGCAGCGACCTAAGCAGCACAAAAGCAAGCACCGGGCAACCATCGTTTGCTTGCTAGCTGCGCTGAAGGCCACCTTGCAGCTAGCCACCAGCACCACGCAGGCACCTCACCACCGCCCTTCTCCATTGTGCAGTGCTAGCGCAGCAGGAGCCGTCCCAGTCAGCCGAGGAGTACCTCGCCGCGTTCCAAGCTGCAACTGCCGCGCCTGCCGCACGTCCAGCTCAGCCACCAGTGCCTTCTGAACCCGCGCCAGCAGCACCAGCACCCGCGGAACCAGCACCGGCACCCGCAGCACCAGCACCAGCACCCGCCGCGCCAGCGCCCGAGCCTACCCCCCAACCAGGTGTGGTGAGGCCAGGGCTGGTTGACACAGGGCTTACCCATGAGGCAACTGTTGCCCTGTCGACACTCAATTTCATCCTGAACCGCGACCTGAGCCCCAACAAAGCCCTGCTGGAGGGTCTGACTCAGGGCAACCTGCAGCAGAAAGTTGGTGGGTGCATGGGGGCAGATGGTCGTGCACATGCTGCATCAGCCTTGTGTTCAAGCATATGGATATGCCAAAAATTGAAAGCAGAGCATGGCCCGAAGTTACTCATCCACTCCTGCTGCACGTTTGGCACTGAGAAATGAAAATTCCTTTTCCATGATGCCAGAGGTTGCCGCAGCCCATCCCTTTGATTTTTCTGTCAAGCAAAGGTGAATGTGTTTGATTGTGTGCATTCACATGCAGAGGAGCTGATTGACTCCCGCGTGCACTCTGAAAGCTCTCGCGGCCCTGAGGAACAAGACAAGGTTGATCAAATTGTGGAGGCGCTGCGCACCGCTGTACCTGAGGTAGGCAAGCTTGGGCTGGGGCGGCAGGGGCAAGGCAGGGGATGGCATGGAATGGGGCACAGTCTGGCATGTTGTGGTGGTGGTCATCGTGGTGTGCTGGGGCGTGATGGGCTGCATGTCGGGCTGCTTGTGGTGGCGGTGCGGTTCAGGTGATGGTGGTGTCTGGTGCACACCAACCAACCTCGTCATGCGATGCATTTGATGATGCACCATATGGCCGCCACAACATTGGCTGGTTGCATACCCTGCTTGGGACATACCTTTGCACAGGCTGCTGCGCCCCAAAGAAATGCTAGCAGGCGCCATCGCTGGCTGTGTATGAGGGTGGGCAGTTGAGTACTGGCACCATTACCTGGTGGCGTGTCCATTCGCATTTTGTAATGTACGTTTCATGCACAGGCACAAGCACCCGCTCCATCTGAAGAAGAGGCGGCCGCACCCGCTCCTGAGGTTGCTGCACCCGACGTAGTTACTCCTGAAGCTGCCGCACCTGAGGCTGCTGCTCACGAGGTAGCTGCACTTGAACCTGAAGCTGCCAAGACAGAGGAGGAAGTTGCTGCACCGGCCGCAGAGTCACCAGCGCAAGAGGCAGCAGTTGAGCCCTCCGAAGCAGCGCCAAAGGCCGCCCCGGTAGGGCTTGCGGTAAGCTGGGTTAAGGGTCAAAGCTGGTTAGGGTTCATAGCCATGCGATCAGGAAGGATAGTGCTGCAACTTCAGCACCACTCTCCAGCATCAGCACCACATCGATAGGTTGCTGCTTGGTCATTACAGTAGCACCATGGGCCGTTGAAATGTCCTCAGTGCGCCAGCAGCATCACACCAACGCAGCGTTGCTGCAGGTCTTGTACATGGCATGCCCAACCAGTCGCGCCATTCACACAATACTTGCAATACTTCTTTGCCATGACAGTTGCATGGAGCATTACTCACCTCAATCCATGATCAGACCCAATCCAATTGTCTGCTGCGGTTACTCTGGGAGCAGCGCTTTGAATCAAAAAACCGCTCGATGCTTTGGTACGGTCACTTGGCAAGCAGTACTCTAAAGTCGAGCAAATATTAAAACCCTTCTGCTATGGTGCAGTCACTCGGCCAGCAGCCGTCCCCCGCCAGCGGAGCCGCCTACATTGACGTGGCAGATATCATCCGCCGTGCGGTGGCAAGCGCAGAAACAAGCGGTTCAGCCGCCCCATCCCTCGCGTCCCGCAGCGCTGCAAGTGCGTGGTTGCCATGGCGGTGCATAGGAGATTGCATGATGTGCATCAGCCTTCGTCACCTTGAGCTTTGACCGCATAGCATTGAGGCATTGCCCCTCTCAGCAACACTTGGCGTCCTTCACTGGACAAACCTGGGGTAGAGAGTGTACAGTTGAGCATTTTCTTCTGCATACGTCAACGGCCAAGTGGGGCAAGGCAGGAGGGTTTCTATTGCATCCTACTTGTACATGAAAGCTTGGCATGCAATCCCTATCTGCATGTAATATGCACTCTGCAATGGACCATGCGACACTGCTCACACCCCCCTCCTCCCCACAGGCGCAGAAGCTAAGCCAGCAGGCGCGGAAGCCAAGCCAGCAGGCACGATGGGCGCCATGCCCAGCCTCCCCACGCGCCCAGCCCCCCGGCCGGGCTCCGCCATGCCGATGCTGCCCCCGCGCCCAGGTGCAGCAGCACCCCCACCACCAGCAGCACCCCCGGCAGCGCCACCCGCACCGCCACCAGCACCACCTGCTCCAGAGCCAGCCGCAGAGCCAGCCCCGGCGCCGACAGCCGAGGCGATTGCTGCCGCTATGGCGGCAGACATGGCCGAGGACGAGCCAGCTGAAACCCGCAAACTCCGCCAGATGATCCAGGTGCGCAGGCTTGAAACTGTACTCTTCTCACGGAGATTGTATGCAAAAGCCGCCTGTGTGGGCTCCAACATCCCCCTGGGACCCAGCACAGTATCGCATCACTCACACTCTAAACCTCATCCCCATCCGTCCACAGGACATGTGCTTGCAATGCTCTGCACCCCTAATCTCAAAACCCTAACCCCTGCCATTTTGCAGGACACGCGCGTGCAAATGTTCCGCATCACCACGCGCCTGGGCCAGAACGTGCGCAGCAGCATCATGCAGCAGGTCATCTACCGACTGGACCTGGCGGAGCGCATCCGCCTGCCGCCCCGCGCCCGCCGCGTGAACCCCTCCGAGGCTGCCATGGTGGAGGCAGACAGGCTGGAGGAGGAGGACCAGGTGCGTGAACAGTATTGAAACCCTATCAGACCAGGTAATTACTGAAAACTCAAATGAAAATGTTAAAGAGTTACAAGCGCTTACAGCATTACAAAAGGAGGTTTTTTGTGGGGGGGGTGGGGGGGGGAGGGGGGGAGATGGGATGATGTACTGTATCTTGTTTATGTTGTGTTTGCCCCTGGTCCTAGGGTGCTGGTCTTTGTTGGACATTTCACCCGTTTTTGTGCACCGGCTTGGGGAAATAGCTGTTTCAAGCTAGGCTAGGTTAGCTGACCCTTTCCCCCCTAAAAAAGGCACGGTATGTGTGTGACATGTGCTCAAAGTACACTCTGCCCCCTCGTGTGCAGGAGCCCCTCGACTTTCTGTGCACCATCCTGGTGCTGGGCGCCTCAGGCACCGGCAAGAGCGCCACCATCAACTCGCTGCTGGACGAGACAGTGGCGCCCACCAGCGCCTTTGAGGCCGAGACCAAGAGCGTGAAGGTGATCAAGGGGTCCTACAACGGGGTCCCGCTGCGCTTCATCGACACGCCCGGCCTGTTCCCGGCCGCCAGCCAGGTGCGCGAGGTGGTTGGGTACCTGCATGGAAATGCAAGTTTGTGGGGACACTGTTGACACGCATGGCCTGCTCCCAGCGGCCAAGGAGGGGTAGTGGAGTACGTGGTTTGTCAATTTCATGGGATGAAGTGGTACCTCCTCACACGTGTCCTCCTCATTTTGGTTGGAAATGGTATGCCCTGGTTCCTCGCGTACCTGTGCGCTTGGTGCCTGTACCACATGGCTGCTACCTGGTACATGGCTGCTGGGCCAGCACCCCACCACAGCACACCCCCATCCCAGCAGCCACCTCACATGTCACAACTTGCATCCTCCTACCTCTCATGATCCATTGTCTCATGATCATCAGTATTTGATTCCACGTCCCACCTCTTTTAGTTCATAAACATAATGACAACAATCTTATGGTAGCAGCCTCTCCCGCAAACCCTAAACCCTTGACCGTCACCCTGCAGGTGGGCAAGAACCAGTCCATCCTGTCCAAGGCCAAGGCCGCCTTCAACAAGTACAAGCCCGACATAGTGCTGTACTTTGACCGCTGCGACGTGGTGCGCCGCGACCAGGGCGACCTCCCGCTGCTGCAGCAGATCACCTCCACCTTTGGCGCCAGCATGTGGTTCAACACCATCGTGGTGCTCACCCACGCCTCGGTGGCGCCTCCCGACAGCAACAACGGGCCCATCGGCTACGACATGTATGTCAACCACCGCATGCACGTGCTGCAGCAGAGCATCCGCCACGCGGCCGGGGACATGAGGTGCGGGATGGGGTGGGAATGGGGTGGTGGTGGAGGGTGGATGTGCTGGGTACCCTATGGTGTTGTGCTGTTTGGTCATGGTGAACTGATTATTTGAGTCACGGGGTGGGGCGGTTGGGGGCAAGAATTGTGCTTGATTTTGAACCCTCCCTCGACTCCCTAGCTGCCGCACAAACAGCGATTGCCATCCTGTGCTTCTGGCATTCGACCCTAAACCCTAATTCCAAATCGTCTCCCACAGGCTGTTCAACCCCGTTGCCCTGGCTGAGAACCACCCCAAGCCTTGGATGACAACCTTGTATCATAGCCCAAAACCCTAATGCCAAACCCTCTCCCACAGGCTGCTCAACCCCGTTGCCCTGGCTGAGAACCACCCCAAGCCTTGGATGACAACCTTGTGTCATAGCCCAAAACCCTAATTCCAAACCCTCTCCCACAGGCTGCTCAACCCCGTTGCCCTGGCTGAGAACCACCCCAACTGCCGCACCAACCGCGACGGCCAGCCTGTGCTGCCCAACGGCACCCTGTGGAAGCCCCACCTCCTGCTGCTGTGCTGCTCATCAAAGCTGCTGAGCCAGGCGGACGACGTGCTCAAGATCGGCAACGACAAGGGGACCGCGCAAAGGTGCGGAGGGCAGGGGTATTGGTAGGGTGGGGAACGGCGTGGCAAGGGTTTGATAGGGACAGGCGGGGTGGTGAAGATTGATGATGCCACTCGCCCATCACCTCCCCCCCTTTGCCCCCCCTTCTGTATTTTGCAAAATGTCCAAAATGCTGGTCATTTTGAACGAAACAGGCACACGCATGGTTCAATACCTAAGTTGACGTTTAACACTGCAATCCCTGTCCCCCACAGCCGCGCCATGCAGATGTTCCGCGGCCAGAAGATCCCGCCCATCCCCTACCTGCTGTCCAGCATGGTCCAGGGCAAGGCACCCCGCAAGCTGCCTGAGGAGGAGCGGGACATCAAGTTTGATGATGAGCTGGCGGAGCTGCCGCCAGAGCAGAGGCGCATTGAGGTGGGGGGCGCTGCATGGACCGACCATGTGTACACAGATGTACAAATAAAAAAGCCAATGTATTCAAAATACATTTAGATAACAGGCTCCCGCACAGTGGCCTGGGGGGGCGTGCCTTTTAGGTTTGGGTTTGGGTTTGGGGGCTACTGGGGCCCCATGGGAATACAGTTGCCACTGACAGTCCTAGGGGTGCACGTCATGGGGATGCTAATCCCAAAACCCTTTTTTGAAGTTGCGAATACCTCTTTCCAGGTGCGCAAGAAGCGCGAGTTTGTGCGCGCCAAGGCGGAAGAGGCCAAGGCAGACGACAGCCAGGGGGGTGCCCAGGTGGCGGTGCCCGCGCCCGACCCCACCCTGCCCCCCTCGTTCGACCCGGACACCAACAACCACCGCTACCGCTTCCTGGAGAGCTCGGGAGGCTGGATCTCAAGGTGCGGCTGGTTGCACAGAGAGGGGCTAGGGTTGAGGGCCGTGGGTTAGGGTTTTGGGTTATTTGGGGGGCTGCAGAGGCTGCCATGCTGCCAGCACCCGCACTATCAGTGGCCGTGCCGCGAATGCTCATGCTACCATTGCCCCATCACCCATCATCCCTTGCAGGCCTTGTGAATCACTATGGGATGATCATGCTGGCTTTTTCGAGGGGCTGTTGTCTCCCCGCTCCAATATAATCAACCCCAACCAATCAACCCAACCTTTCCCAGCCAACCCCAATCCAACTGTGTAGGCCCTTTGTCGAGTCGCACGGCGTGGACCACGACGACGGCGTTGATGGCTTCAGCAGCGAGCGGCAGGGCGTGTACCGGGCCAAGGGGCAGCACCTGGGGGGGGTGCCAGGGGTGCTGGTGGCGCAGATCCACAAGGACAAGAACCAGGTGGGTGGGGGATTGGGGGGGGTGAGGGTAGTGGGGGGGGTGGGGGGGGGGATGGAGGGGTGAATGGGGGAGGGCGGGAGGCTGTGATGGTGCTGGTGGCATGAATCTATAAGGACAAGAACCAGGTGGGTGGGAGGTGGCGGTGTTGGAATGGGATGGTGTGCAGTTGCCAGCTGTGCATTCACACCTGGGCACAAAGCGCTGGAACGCACGTCCTTCAAGTTACCATCACACGCGTAACGAGTGGTACGCATCTACCAACATCAACCATGCGCCACGCACACTTGTCTTTCACTGCCCATACTGGACCCAAACCCTAAACCCTAGACTCTAAACCCTAAATCCTCCCGCCTCGCCCTGTTGCAGTTCTCGCTCCAGGCGGAGGCCGAGTCCTCCGTGTACCACAGCCGCAAGTGGGTGAGCACGCTGACCGGCGAGGCGCAGACCATCGGCAAGGACATGCTGTACACCGCGCGGGCGGAGAGCCGCCTGCGCACCATGAAGCGCAACAAGACCTCGGTGGGGCTGCTGCTGTCGCGCCTGTCGGAGGAGATGGGCGTGCCATCCAAGGTAGGCGCGAGGTGGTGGTATGGTTCCAGCAGGACAGGCCAAGTTCCAGCAGGACAGGCCAAGTCGGTGGTGTGTGCATGGGTAACTGGCGCTGGCGTGATGCTCCTTAGTGCAGGGCCTGTTTTGCTGTCCTTGTAGGCACTCAATCACTAGCCGCACACAACATATTCAAACCTTGAAACGAAACCCTAAACCCTTCAGTCAAACCCTGAAATGACGCCGTCTTATCCCAGGGCCCCATTGCCTTTGCACTGGATGCACACCTGGCATGGGGATTTAGTAACAATTCAAATCCTAAATCCCTCAACATAAATCCTACAAATTCCTCATCCCCAGGGCCCCCTTGCCTTTGGCGCCAAGCTTGAGGACCGCATCAAGATCCGGCCTGGCGTGAAGGCCACCGCCAGCGTGGGCACCATCCAGTGCAAGACCAAGATGGGCAAGGAGAAGGCGCAGGCGGCATCCATCGAGCTCAAGATGAAGCACGACAGGAAGCAGGTGAAGGGAGGGTTTTGGGTAGGGTTTGGCACTGCAATGGGGTTTTGAGGCTGGGTGTGGTGCAGCGGATTAGTAACAGGTACGGGGCTGGCTAAATGCCCTTCATGTCCTTATACTTTAGCAAAGGAATAAGGGATAAAAGTAAGCATCTGCCCAGCATTCTATCCGATTGTAAACATCTGAGCTGGCGAGAAAGTTTGAGTTTTGAGGGAGTTGCAAGTGAATGCAAGATTGGATTCTTCCCTCCTTCTGACCCTGATTTCCCCATTGTCTCCTCCTTCTGACTCTGTTTCCGCCCCCTTGCAGGCGCTCCTGGGCGGCAGCGCCATGTACTTCCGCAAGGACCTGGCCCTTGGGGGCAACGCCTCCGCGCAGCTGCCGCTCACGCCGCAGACGCAGATGGCCACGCGGGTGAACCTCAATAACAAGGGCACCGGCCAGGTGACTGTGCGGGTGACCTCGCATGACCTCCCGCAGCTGGGCTACCTGCTGGCGGTGCCGGTGGTTGGCGCCATGCTGGCGCGCATCAGGGGGGAGGACATGTACTGAGGAGGGGAGGAAAGTGCGCTGATCAGGGGATTATGAGGAGGGGAGTGGCGGGTGCAATGCTGGCGTGTGTTGAGGGAGGAGGCGTGTCAGAGCTCCTGGGGATTGGTGGAGCCTTCAAGGGTGGTGGGCTTCAGGGGGGAGAAGGGGGGTTGCTGGCGCCGCTTCAATACCTGACGGGGTGGGTGCTTTGGAGAGGTGGAGTGGTTGGGATGGCACTGGTTTTGGGGCGGATTTCCAAGGCAATGGTATGGGGGCTGCTGGTGGCCATATGGCTGTGGTGCACTAGGCTGAAGAGCATGGGACACGTGGGGTACTGGCGAGTTTGCGCTAGGCTCATGAGGTGTGCGTTCTCACTGAACTAGTGTCTCGGCCTTGGGTGGCAACAGCGGTCTATCTGTTCATTTTTGAAGCAAGACTTGTTCGTGCGCTCATATAGCAGACGTTGCGCTCTTCAGTTGGACAGTTGAAATTGTGCATAACGTACATGCATGCTAGAGTGAAGTGGTTTACACAGTACCCCCTTAGGCGTAGTCACATAATGGTATTAATTAACTTGTTTCGTGGGCTACGTTCCGTAGCAGCAAAGGTTTTGACGCAAAGGATATCCTTGCAAACGGCAGCATGGCTATAGCAGGAATATTATTGTAAAAGTATGCTATTGTGCAGTCTTCATTCCAAAGTGGCTGCTGCCAACAGCATGCAAGTCAACGACATACCAGCATTGCAACCCAATAGTAAACTTGATCACCGCGGCAGGTTCAATTATTGGGCCCATTTTGCTTGCAAGACCCGGTTGAGGTTGGGAAGCGTGCCTTATGCTGAGTACCTGAAGCCACCGCCAGTTCAAACGCTGCGGCAGGACACTTGTGCAAGACACTCGTGGCCCAATGCCATGGCACATTGAGGAACCTATATGCATGCGTGGCACTGAATGCTGGTTGTCGCCCTGTGGCACCATACCTTTGAGGCAAGCTGGCAAGGGATGTGTATCTATCTGCAAGTCACACTGTGGTTACCCAGGACACATCTGCCTAACCTAGCTGTGTCTCCGCTGCCTGCGTCCAGGTGGCTAGCGGTGACGACTGCTGCACAAGAGAAGCACTTCCATCGCCTTTTTGCACAGGAAACGCCCACGGCAACACGGTTTATCGATAAAGGACTGGAGTGTGTTTGGCAGCCTTCAGTTTGTTTCCATATTCAGCGTCCACTTCCGTTAAGTACGCCCACCTTCCGCTTTCATGTTTGCAGAAGAGTTCGAGAGTTTTGTGATATCACCCACGGTTGCACTCTCCCCCTTTGGCAACGCCTGCACCCGGCACTAGTGCTGCCCACAGTTTCTTATTCCATACGACGGACATGTGAGGATACATATCAACAGCTGACTGTCGTTTTCAGCTGCTGCTTGGGACTCTTGTGTCAATATGCATGCATATGCTAGCCATGCTCGCAGGCGGCAAGGAATGCCTCCCAGTAGTGACACTACTCGTTGCGTGTACATTTTCGTTCCGACTGCAGTTATATCCGTGTTTCAGTCAGCACTCGTCACTGCTGTATGGGTGCCCGAATAAATGTAATCTATCTGACTTTATTTGGGCAGTTAGTGTATCCTGTGAGCGCTGTCCCACTGCAACAGCTCTACTCTCTTCTGGCACTGCTTAAGTCAAAATAACAGTCTTTCACCCTTTTTTAATTTGTAGATCAACTTCATGATGTTCAATGCTGTCAACCGTGTTTCTGGCAAGCTTCGGGTTGGTGCGGGGCATTGGCATGGCGCACTTGAAAGGTGCGTAGCAAAATCGCTGTAATGCTCGTTGCCACATGCAAATGAAACATCAAACATACCCAATTATGTCATTTCAAACCAACAATGGTGATGGTCAGCAGATGGTCAGCAATGCCAGTCTTCAAGCATGGTAATGCGCACTAGTTGCGTTCCCACGCCTCCCATACATGCAATTTGGCTGTGCCATAGACATTTGTGCATTGTCGTGATCGGAAAAAGTGCTTTTTTAGGCGCGTTGTTGTTGTGCACATGACCCTTCTTGTTTGTGGCAAGAACCCTGAAGCAATACTTTCCGATGCAGTTTTTCAGGAAGGCATGCTCTCAGGCGTTCTTTTTCCGCACCAGCACGTCACAGCTCGCTGCTGTGTGACAGGAGACAGGCGCTGGTGGTGAGGGCAGCAAGACAGAGGGACAACAAGGGCGTCCGAGGTGCTTGTCAACCTTCCCAAATGGCTCCATTTTGGCTGTGTTGTTTTGCAGCATGCATTCTAAGAAATGACACAGTCTCCTTGATGCACAAAGGTGTTTGTTCCCGTCACGCGTTGGCAAAGGTTGTGGTTTCTGGGGTACATATATATATATATATAGTCGCATGCACATGGTAGGCTGCTGGGCTGTATAACGTCGGACAACACTTTGACCTATGACTTAAGAGGTCAATTTGAGACCTCTCACACCCTCTTAAATGCCAGCACCCCCTCATCTGCAGCCTGTACTACTCCAGCATTTTCTGCAACACATTATACTTGTTGCTGTTGTCACCACCTAGATCTCGTGCTTTCTGTTGAGCAAATTGTTGTTTTAATGTAAGCAAATCCAAGAATCTAGCATGAGCCCCTTCCCAAATTGGGGGTGGTCACCTTTTCTAGGTCCCCAGGGGTGAGCGGTGGGGATGTAAAGCCCACGCTGCAGCCCATGGCGGTGCATGCGGGGTGCGGCATGCGCTCTACCCATACCCCCGACACTGCCTAACCCACGCACATGCACATGCACAAGACAAAACACCCTCTGCGCCAAAATATGCCCGCCATCAAATCTTTTCACCTCTTCCAGGTCCCCAGGGGTGAGCGGTGGGGATGCAAAGCCCGCGCTGCAGCCCATGGCGGTGCATGCGGGGTGCAGCATGCGCTCCACTCACTCCCCTGACACCGCTTGAGGCACCAGTAATACGTTCCCCTTCTCGTCTGCTAGGGCAGCGGGGGCGGGGGCAGGCCGTAGATGCTAGCAGTTGTCATCTGGGGGCGGTGA